>CM053789.1:170334239-170608407 GCA_028749045.1 Cupressus sempervirens
CTTTAGAGTACACATAGCAACATGTATATCAAGAAAGATGTGAGAGAATAAAAAAAACATTGTGGTCCTTTTAAATAGTAAATAAAATCTCCATTTTGAAAGTATGTCATATCTAAGAGTACTTAAAAGGAAGTCTAGGCAAATCTCCTAGCATAACGATATGCCATGTAAAAGCCTATAGGTGGAAAGACTTAAAAAAGTCATCAATAAAGTGCCAATAATTATGAGTTCTCCAATAGAACCAAACATTATGCAAGAAATTTTATGAATGGCCACAAAAAGGACACCTAGTATCCTAGACTCCCAGATGTCAGAGCTAAGGGACTAAAGGTAGCCCCTAGAAAAAAAGACACTAGGAAAATTGAGAAACTTTTAGCTCCATGATGGTTTTCCAAACTCTAGCAAATCAAAAACTCCAAGTCTTATGAGATGATTGCAAATGCCAATGTTAATTGGAAGCTGTGGAACTACCCACTAATAACCCAACTTAGGTTTGTAATTGGTCATAGGAGTGGTAGGATACCACTTCAAATATTTCTACCATGGGCAAGATGAGTGAATACTAAACTTGTGTTATAGATGAGGAGGCACCGTAGAAACTAGAAGAACTATTTGTTGATCTAGATGGATAAGCTTAAACTACACCAATAGGTCCTCCCAAGAGTGAAGGCTCATAGTAACTAGAAAAAATATCTTTGATTGTCTTGATTCACATTCGAAGTAATTGTAGCACATTAGCTCCTTGAAATTTAGCTAGTGGAAAACCTTGAACAACAAAGTAGGGAGGCCACCAATGATCTTGTTGGTTCATAGAGAGCCCATCTTTGAACCCATTGCTAGCTGAGAAAAGCCATAACTTGATGGCTTTCCAAGATTTCTAAATGCTTTAAACAATAAAACCACCCTGAATATGCATAGGTTTGGTTGTTAGAAGAAGGATTTTAAAGCCAATCCCCTTCTAGGAAAGTTAGATGACTATAAATCCTAAAGATATGTAGTATCACAACAAGATTTTCCAAGGCTCATCACTAGAAAAAGCCTAAATGACCCACTCAGCACATAGGGAAATTCACTTCTCGCAAGTGGAAAGAACCCCAAGACCACTAGAGTCTTTGGGAAAATACCATGTGAACTAGCTGAAGAACAACTGGAACTCGAGAAGATTTCCCTTTATCATACTTCTTGTTGAGATTCATATCCACTGAACAAGATGAACATTCTCCCTTACAAAATTTGATGTTGGGTAGACCTTTTACCATGTGTTTTGAGCAAAGTTGGTGAAGAAAGTGGAAGTCAACGTGACCAAACCGCTCATGCCATAAGTTGTTTTGTGAAGTAGAGTGAGTGAACAAGGCTTGGGAAGGACCTTATGACCATCTCTAAGGTGAGTGATTTGGTAAACTGATAGGAGATTGGAGCTTAGATTTGGAAAATAGCGAACGTCTTTGAATTCCCCATTGTCCATTTCCACATGTCCTTTCCCTTCAACTTCCATCTTAGTATCATCTCCCACAAAGATGTGTGGTACGTTTGACTGCTTCAATGAAGAAAAGTCTTCCTTTGAAGAAGGCCCCTGAGTCAATTATGCATTTTCAAGAAGAATTTGTTTTTGCCATAAGTGCTTGACCTTTACCCTTTGAAGAGGGTGGAGTTGAATCCTTGGAAGTACCTAGCACTTCAATCTTGTTCTTTTTGAGTAGATTCTCTAACTCATCGATTCTTTTTGTCTTGCAATGATGCTCATCATGATTTGGCTTTTTACAGTATGCACAAAAGAGTTTTTCCTTCTTTTCATTACTTCTCTTCTTGTTTGAAGAAGAACTACCTTATTGAGAGGAGTCATGTTGTGTCTCAGATTAGTTTTTCTGCTTCCACTGCTTCTTCTTCTTGTTGCTTTTTCTCCCTTGACTACATTTCTGAGCATCACTAGCCACCAAGGCTTTGGTCTTAGATAACTTGAGAAGTCCAAAATCCACCAAGTGAGATTGTTCAACAATCAACATTTCTGCAAATCCATCAAAGGAAGGCTTCTGGTAAGCAGATCCCATGGTTAACCTGTGAGTATTAAAACTTGAAACAAAGTTGGCGTACTTAGAAGGTAGCTTTTTCAAGATGTGATGAATCAACCTGTCATCCTTCATGGGATTTCCACAATCTTTCAGAAGTGCCCTATACTCATTGACTTTGATGGTGTAATCCTGAAATATGTCATAATTTTTAGGATCCAAGAGAAGTAGATCATCCTACATCTAAAATCCCTTTTCTTCATCCACTTTACCATACAACTGTTCAAGTTTATCCCAAGCTTCTTTAGATTCAGAATAATTTTTAATGTGAAAGAGAAGATCCCCATGTACACAACTTCTAATTACACCTAAAGCTTGTCGATCTTGACTTTGCCAATCAATGAGTTCTTTAGCATCAATAGGTTTGGTAATTGTACCATTAACATAAAGAATATATCCTTTTTCCATTAATCTTCTCCATGCAATATCTTTCCATGTAGAATAGTTGTGTGAAGTTAGAGGAGGACATTTAAAACCCACGATGCAAAAATGTAAAGAGCACAAAAGAGAGACACAAAAACAAACTACACACCCCCCAATTTTCACTCAATCAAAAGCTTCCCCCCCCCCAAAGAAAAAGATGCTTTTGGCATTTTATAAGTAGTATGTTTACAATGGGCCACTTGTCAAAATGAACAAAGTAGACTTTCTAATTTTTCTTTTACATTTACCTTATGAGGCTTAAATCTGTCACTTAAGCACTGTAGCTTAGATTTACAACAATTCTAAAAAGAATCAAAGCATTACAATTCAAAAGAAGGCCTAATTCTGAAAGTGAGAAATTGTTCCACACAACCCTAGAATCTGACTTCAGATCGAGAAAGTAGACAAAAAAATATGCACTTTCAAAAAAAATAGAACCTGAACAAGTGATCAGATGTGCCCTTATAGAGCTTCTGATGTTGCAAAAAGTAGGATTATGGATGTATAGTCGCCCAAAAAAATAGTTTCTACAAAATCTGTGCACCAAAACAAGAAAAAAACACCACCACTGGAAAATTCAAGAAATTTTACCTGATTTCAAAACAAATTGCACCTGAATCCAAGTCCGAATGTCCAAGTTATGGGCTCTTGAAGGCAGGCTGCCAAACTGAAAAGCAATATGGAGAGGGGTCTAGAGGAGAAACTATTGGTCTAAATTTGACGGTCAAACGGCTGTCAATGTAGTTCAAAAAACATGTTTTTGATCGTCGAACAGTCATCAATTTTAACCTAGCATTCTCTGATGTCAGCAAAAATTTTGCACCCTAGACTACCGTGGCACGATGAGTGGGTTGTCCATATTGTACAGAAAGTACACGTGGCGAAAGTCATACAATGATGTGGTAGAAAGCTAGGTTCCACTAGTGAGGTGGCAGTTTTGGATGAGTTGGCTAGCTGATGTGTCTCTTGGGCAATTTGTTTTGGGACATGTGTCCACTTGTCTTAGTAGGTCGCGCTGAGTTGTCGGCTGCGTAAATGAATATACTATCGATAGGTAGCGCAAGTATTGTGTTGCCAAAATAAACATAGCATGCAAGAGTTTCAGTAGAAAACTAGCCAAAAAACCTTTGCCGAAATCTCCTACTGGAGATCTGTCATGTGCTCAGGACAGAGGGCGGGCGGGAGAATAACTGCCAAAAAATTAGAGACGTGATTTGATGCTGTTGGGAGCCACCAATCTTGGTAGAAATAGTTGATCGATGCTTGATAAGAAGCAGATAGCCAAATCATGGCCAGAGATAGTCAAGCACAGCTCAAAGGAAGAATTCAATGCCAAAAATTATGTTGCAGGCAGGGTTTTGTAACTGCATTGCCAAAAATAAGGAAACAATGATATTGGAATTTTGAAATGCCGATCTAGATTTGAACAATTTAGTCCCACATTGCTGCCACTATGGGAGTCTATGGACTTTATAAAGAAAGAGCCACAAAATTTAAATAGCAATGGTCTCTGGGGCTATGTTGAAGGAGTCACCTTGTGGTTGGTCATTGCCACTGATTGGGAAGTGGTCAGGCCAGTGACTATTGGTGTCAAAATTTTCTAGAGGATATGTAGTACAGCTTCAAAATTGGTATAGACTAGTGGTTTGTATGCAGGATTTATATGCCCGCAAATGAAATCTTATGATTAAAAATAATAACCTTTCTAAAAATGGCAGATCCAAGGTGTCACTACTTGGGTCTGCTAAAAAAATTTTGCTGCAAGTGCCCGAAGGACAAAATTTATTTCAAAAATTTGATGAAAATTATAGAGAAAATACAGATCCGAAAAATTAAATTACAGATCTGAAATAAGATCATACCCATACTGCAAGTCAGGCCTCCGGGTTTCGATTTGCAAAAAAAATTTGCCTCACGGTTGACTTTAGGCCAAGGTAGCCGAGTTTATAGTTGATTTTCATCGGTTCAACATTTTGGATGCAATGGCAAGGTCATATTTGACTCTAGATGATCCCAATTTCTACAGCACTCCAAATTTGGGCTAAGGTGATGAAGCAAGCAAGAGGTCTCGAATGACTTGTGATGACAAAATCCCCAAGTTACTTTGATACCATGTAAGAATTTGCATAAGGGAAAAATTCACCTAGGAACTAAGAACTCAAACACAAGCACAAAATAGACCAAAGTGAGAGAGAGTATGATTAGAATAACAATGTATTCAATAACTAGTTTATGAGAGTACACTAGGAGTGCCTATATATAAAGGCCTCTAATATACATCTAGAATCTCTCATAATCAGCAGCATGATGTGTCATAGAACCAAGCACATGTCCACAGAATATGGGCTATCCTCCATTAAGTACAGAAGTAAGTGTAGTGATAAGAGGATAAGCATACAAGGGTGTGACACGCAAAACACTGTTGTAGACACCATGTGTTTAAATAGAGTTGTGTACTCCTACTTTGTCTATATGACAACTCAAAAGGGTGTGCAAACTCCTAAGTGTCTCACAAAATAAAAAATAATAAAATAATTCATTAACCTAAGTAAACTTAAGTAAGTGTAATAAGTGAATACTTATTTACACCAACACCCCCCCTTAAGTGCAACTTAGGGGAATGCCCTTAAGCTTACAAACTAGGATGAAGATGCATAATGGGTCCTGGCTTGTAGGCCATGTTAGGTACCCATGTACATAATGAAATGCAATCTCCCATAAAGCGGGGATAGAGGGAAAACCTCATAGGAAAAACCCTCCCCAAAAAAGAGAGATAAGTAAGGACGCACCGATGGATGGAGTAATCAAGACCCCCCCATTACAACATATATCTAGTATATACAAGAGAATGAGAGAAGTAAGAGAGATAGAATAGGCTCCCCCCCAAAAGAAGAATGCCAACAAGTGAAACCTGCTCCAATGAAGAATGGTGTTCCTCCCCTTAGGAAGAAACAATGGCAAAGGTACACTCTTGAAGATGTATGGTGGCCCTAAAACCTACTCAAATATCCCTGTACTGATGCTAAAGTTCACCCCTTCAAACTGTACTAAAAAGAATGAATGCAGATTTGTCAAGGATTTCTGTTGAACCTGTTCCACTAAACCATCTGTCTCCTCAACTAAAAAAGAGCCCTCCACTAATTGCTATTCATAAGGATCCACAATCATGCCAACCTATGAAGATTGATCATGTAGAGAATGGACATGAGGGTCAGAGTGAGCCCTCAAAACAACCATAGAAGAATCTTCATCAATGAGAAGATGTAAGTCCTCAAGTCTATGTCCCAAGTCAACTGAAGATAGAGCTAGAAGACAAGATGTACCATGATGTGTTGGACCTTTCACTGTGGCAATATAAGCATGTAGATTGGACTAATGTGACCTCTCACTACAACTATTGATAGAACCCCACATGTCTAAACCTATTGAAGTAGTATCGTTGGTGTCACTATCAGTTTCCACTATGTATGATGTATGGAGAGGAGTAGAGGACAAGCTAGGAGAACTTTCCTCAAAGTGAACATCCTTCTCCACAAAAATCTCATGTGTCTCTAGATCCATCAGTCTATAAGCCTTTGCATTGTCTTCATAACCAATGAAAGTACAAGGCCTAGGTGTTGGTGCCTTGTAACTCTTGGAAGAAAGGTTTGCCCATACTGGACAACCAAAGACTCTAAGGTACCTCACAACTAGTTTTCTGCCTCACCATGCCTCAAAAGGAGTTTTTCCATCTAAGGCTAGATGAGGAGACCTGTTAAGTATGTGAGTAGCACTGCTAATGGCTTCAACTTCAAGTGTAGGATTGAGAGACTTGGCCTTTATCATGCAACTTGCCATGGTCTTGAGAGTCCTAATCCTCATCACTACAACATCTGTCTTGTATGGATTGAATGCTGATGAGTTCTAAAGATCAATTCCCTTAGTTCTGCAAAATTTCTTAAGTCTTCTATCAACATATCTGTTCTCATTGTCCACTCTAAGTACTTTGATGGATTTCCTTGACTTGTGTTCAACACAAGCTTTGAAATCTTGAAACTCATGAACCACTTCATTCTTATGATGAAGGAAGAGGACCCAAGTGAATCTCGAAAATTCATCAACAAATGTGATTATGTAGCGACCTTGGCTGACTAAAGTCACTGCAAAGGGTCCTGCTAATACCATGTGAACTAGCTGAAGAACAAGTGGAGCTTGAGAAGACTTACCTTTATCATACTTCTCTTTGAGATTCATATCCACTGAACAAGATGAACATTCTCCCTTAGAAAAGTTGATGTTGGGTAGACCTTTGACCATGTGTTTTGAGAAAAGTTGTTTAAGAGAGCAGAAGTCAAGGTGACCAAATTGCTCATGCCATAAATTGTTTTTTGAAGTAGAGTGAGTGAAGCCTCTTTTCATAATTGACTTTCCCCACTGCTACCAATGAATCATCTCTTAGACTTCGCGCCATCACTGAATCTGGAAGGAACTCAACCTTATGACCATCTCCAAGGTGAGTGATTTGGTAAACTGATAGGAGATTGGAGCTTAGATTTGGAATGTAGAGAACATCTTTGAATTCCCCATTGTCCATTTCCACATGTCCTTTCCCTTCAACTTCCATCTTAGTATCATCTCCCATGAAGATGTGTGGTACCTTTGACTGCTTCAATGAAGAAAAGTCTTCCTTTGAAGAACCCATATGGTAAGAGGCACCTGAATCAAGTATCCATTCTGACACATAGCCAAACCGTGGCCGGACACAGTCAAGCAAAGGTCAGAGGAAGAATTCAGCACCAAAAATCATGTTGTAGGCAAGGTTTTGTAACTGCATTGCCAAAAATGAGAAAATAGTGATGCCAAAATTTGGAAATGTCGATTTGGATCTTAACAATTTTGTCCCACATTACTGCCACTGCAGGAGTCTACGGAATTTATAAAGAAAGGGCCGCAGAATTTAAATAGCAATAGTCCCCGGGGCTATGTTGAAGGGGTCGCCTTGTGGTTAGTCATTGTTGTCAGTTGGGAAGTGGTCTGGCCACTGACTATTGGTGTCAAAAATTTCCAGAGGATATGCAGTACGGCTTGGAAACTGGTATAGATCGATGGTTTTTATGTAGGATTTATATGCCCGCAAATGAAATCCTACGATTAAAAACAATAACCCTTCCAATAATGGTAGATCCAAGGTGTCACTTCCCGGGTCTGCTAAAAAAATTTCTCTGCGGGTGCCCAAGGGGCAAAAAAAAATTCCAAAAATTTGACAAAAATTACAGGGCAAATACAGATCCAAAAAATTAAACTACAGATCTGAAATAAGATCATACCTTTGGGTTTTGATTTGCAAAATAATTTTGCCTTGCGGTTGACTTTAGGCCAAGGTAGCTGAGTTTATAGTCAATTTTCACCGGTTTAGCATATTAGACACAATGGTGAGGTCAAATCTGACTCTAGATGCTCTCAATTTTCATAGCACTTCGGATTCTGGCTGAGGTGATGAAACAAGCAAGAGGTCTCGAACAGCTTGTGATGAGAAAATCTCCAAGTTGCTCTGATACCATGTAAGAATTTTCCTAAGGGAAAAATTCACCTAGGAACTAAGAACTCAAACACAAGCACACAGTAGACCAAAGAGAGAGAGAGAGAGTATGATTAGAATAACAATGTATTCAATAACTAGTTTATGAGAGTACACTAAGAGTGCCTGTATATAAAGGCCTCTGAGATACATCTAGAATGTCTCATAATTAGCACCATGATGTGTCATACAACCAAGCACATGTCCACCAGATATGGGTTATCCTCCATTAAGTATGGAAGTATGTGCAATGATGAGAGGATAAGCCTACGAGGGTGTGACATTCAAAACAATGTTGTAGACACCATGTGCTTAAATAGAGTTGCGTACTCCTGTGTTGTTTATATGACAACTCAAAAGGGTGTGCAAACTCCTAAGTGTCTCACAAAATAAAAAAATAATTAAATAATGCAAAATAATTAAATAATGCATTAACCTAAGTAAACTTAAGTAAGTGTAATAAGTGAATACTTATTTACACCAACAGTTTATAACAAAGGGTCTTGTGTTATTGAATAATTTACCTAGAGGTAAGGTAAAATGTATCCAAGCATTGAAGGGTGTTATTAATATTGTCTTTATATTTCAAAAAGGTGAGAAAGGAGGCATCAACAAAATGGCCATTCACAAACTGTGTAGGGGGGTCCAAAAGAGAAATGCCATGCACCATGTCTTGAGAAATAGTGTTGGCAAGAAGATAGCCAAATCCTTTAGCCACCAACACATAAAGAGAAGGTGCTAAATGGTAGCCTTGACTGATAGGTGTATAGATCCAAAAGGCTTCAAATTGCCAACCATTTATGGTATTGCAAGAGTAGGCTTCACCAAAGAACAACTAAACTAATTGTAGAAAGACTGGGCCAAACCCCAATTCTTGGAGCCAAAATGAAAGGCCACTCAATCTAGTCATACACTTTTGCTAAATCAATCTTAAGAAATAAGGCCTATTGTTTGGACTATGTATCCCACTCCATAACTTCCCAAACAACAATAATATTGTCCATAATTTATCTAGATTTAATGAAACTAGTTTGTTTAGGAAAAATAATATGAGGGAGAAAATTATGGAATTTAAGGGAGAGAGCCTTGGTAATAATCTTTCAAGAGACATTCAACAAAGTGATAGGCCTCCAATTGTACATTTTCTCAGGATCACTAGTTTTAAGTATGAGTTTGATATTACCCTTATCAATAATGATACCTAGGCAATAAGAATTTTGAGCTTCTTGATACACCTAATGCAAATTAGCACCAATATCATCCCATAGAATTTTGTAAAATTCACATGAGAAACCATCACAATTAGGGGCCTTATCATGAGGTATGAAGATGAAAACTTCATGGAGGTCACAAAGCATGATATTTTTCTCACAAAAGACATATTGCTATGGAGAAAGTCTATTGGGAGTAACAGCAAGGAAGACTTTTATTGCCTTTCCACGCACTGTAGAGGGACCCTAAGCAAAGAAAACCTTCTCATAATGATGCTCAAATTCCTAAAGGATGATAGCCAAGTTTAAAAGAACCTACTAGTCTTCCCTTATGTGTGAGGCCTATTAAGGAATGAGAAGGCCACATAGAACTGAAAACTTCCTTGGAATCATAATTGCCAACCTCTAGCCAATGGAGATAGGCTTTCATCTTAGCTCCCCTAGTGACATAGATGTCTGCAACTTGTTTCTGGTGTTGAATATTGGCAAGCCAAACCTAAAGATACCTATTAAATGAAATCATGGCAAGGGCTTCCAAGGCCATACACAAATCTTTAGTGGTTGTTTCATAAGTTCTTCTATCATATATGGACAACTATCTACTGTAAATGTATAGAAATATCATAGTACAAAAAATGGCCTCATTCCACCATTGAATCCACCCAACCTAGGTTTGGGGTAAAGGCACAAGATTATAGACTCAAAGAATGTGAGCAATTATCAGTGGATGGGACAACAAGGAGGTGTTAAGATAAAACTAGTTTTTGCAAGGATGAGGTTGAAATGTGTGCTTGGTGATAGAAAAGAGGATGAGGTAATGATATGACAAGGTCACATCTAGAAGAGGGATGATAGGTAGAGTGTTCTTGTATGAAAAGGAAAAACAGGCATGAGCTGAAAGTATATCCCTATCAAGTCTCTAAGTTAATACTCTGACTGACCTAGTGTGAAAGTTGGACCAAGTATGCCAAACCTCACTAGACCAGTGGTGATTAGCATTGAAATAAAAAAGGCTTAACCTTTTTTGCATGTAGAATCAAGCTTCTCTCTCACCAACTTTCCATCAAAAAAGAAGAAGCCCTTCCTAGTTAGTAGCTAGCTCAACCATATTGAAATCCCCAAAAAAACAAGGTTGCCAACCAACACCATAGGTGTGAATGTTCAACAACATCATTAGGGGCATAAATATTAACAATACCAAAAGAATGATTCTAAAAATATAGCAAAATCTAGACACTCATCTCTATAGGGTTAGAGCAATGAAAAATAATAGAAGAAAGTAAAGAAGGAAAGAGAAGAGTAACAATGCCACCTCATGCAACCTCATGCTTGGAAGCAAATAAGGCACATCTTGACCAAGTAACTCATTGGGCTGAGGTGAGAAGAAACCCAATGACTTTAACTTCTTGAAGAAAAAGAACATCAAGATGAGAAAGCCTCTACCTAGTATAATGAACATAATATTTTCTAGAGAGGTTTGTCAGCCCCTGCACATTTGATGAGAGACAATTCACAGTAACCCATCTTGCATGTCTTCCTCATCTCCAAGACAGGAGAAGTTGTTGTGAAAAATTGTGAGAGTATAAAACAAAGGGTCTCTAAGAGAGATGACATATGGTATCTTCTCCCCATTATCATGAACCTCATGACTACCTTCTAGGCTATGAGAGTAATAGAGGGTTGGGGGTACGAATTTTCATTGTCCCCTAAATATTAGGGTTTGAACCAAGTGGTAGTGGGAGCTATGGGACTAAAGGCTTTAGTAGCACTAGGCTTCATCTGTGTCCACCATTATTTGGGGGAAAACATACTACATCAGCCGTAGTGGTGCCATTTCCTTTTATCACAACAATAGTCCATTCTTAATTTTTGGTGGGTGCAGTAGACTTAGCTTATGAGGCTGGTGGATGATTGCATTCTTGTAGAAGAAAATCCCTAATCTTGTGTTTTATGTATTGATATTGATAGCAGGTATTCAAGAAGTTTATGTAAAGACCCTCCTAAGTTAAGGTTGTGCAACCTATTTGTATTCCCACTAAATCTTTGAGGTCCCTCAAGAGGTTGACCTCAACACGTACCCTATGCTAGGGTTGACCATTGAAAAACTTGTTTGGCTCAAGGAAGACAACCTTGTAGAAAATTTGTGCAATGGCTTGCAAGAAGGACCAACATAAGATAGGAAGCCTAGAGAACTCCACCCATACATGCACCTTAAGCTTGCCATCATCAAAAATAGAAAAATCATGAGACCAATGCTGAAAAACTTGAAGTGAGGACTTGATGGTCTAGGGACCTCAAATAAAAACATGCTCAGCTTGGCTAGAAGTGCCAAAATGAAAAAAAATAATGCCTTTGGTAAGGCTTTGAATTCCTCTAAGGTGGACACACTGAGGTTTCCAAATCTTCAAAACCCATTCCCACAACATACATTCTGAAGGAGTGTGACCCAAAAAATACCTAGTCAGGGTTCTTTTATCTAGCCAAGTGCATGCACCATCAAATTCCTTCACATTAAAAGCAATATGAGGAAAGGAATTAACTCATGAAACACCTTGGGAGCTTGTGCAGGTGTTTTCTTGATGGAGTCATTCTCTCCAACAACAACAGCTCCAACACCAGCATCAATTGTTGGGATGGAGAAGGCCAAGGGCATTATAAATGAAAGCTAGTCCCATAGTAAATATAGTATGACAAGTGGAAAACCAACAATGATTCAAATAGAAGTTGTACAAACCCTAGTAGAGGATAGTTTTCCATCTTGTCACAATTTGTTCTTATATTATTATATATTTAATTATATCTTTTGCATATAATTTTTCATACATTTATTATTATTATTATTTTTATATATCAACATTTATTTTTGACATCGTCATTATTATTGTCTAAATGGAAATTAAAAGTATGTCTTAAGATAATTTGTTACCTCCCAATTTAACTCTATAATTCTAAAATTAAAACTCAAGTTTGATTTAACTCTTCTTTATATCATTAGTCATTATAAAATTTCTCAACACTTATTTATGTCAACTATAATTCTATCATTTCATTTGTAGATATATTTTGTATATATTTGATATACTCACCAAAAGCATCATTTATACATCACTTCCCTCTTAAATATAATTTTTCATTTAAGGAAGGAACATTTCATACTACAATAATTAAATCACCTCATTTTTCAATATGTACATTATTTACTTGTTTTCTATCAATCATTCACATTAGTCTATGTTGTTTTTTCTTCATTTTTAACCTAAGAGAACATGGCTAGTAGTTACAAAAGAACCTCGTAGTCATTAAATAACCTAAAGGAAAATTAAGATGATGAAATTAAATAGGGAGAGATAAGTTATTTTTGAGAATAATTTTATAGCCCATATAGTAGACATATAATAAGCCAAATATTATTAAATGAATTAATTTGAACAAGTAAAATACACATTCAAATCAAAGTTAAAGGTTATTAATGTTGAATGATTTATCATTTGTATTACAAAGACAAATCTTACCTAATAGTGTATTAGAGTTTCTCTTCATTAATGAAGTTGTAGATTTAAATTCACATATTACATTGTTGGTAAACAAATTTGTCATTGTAAAAATGCCCCAACAGAGTGTATGTGGAAAATCATTAACAACAGTTGGATAGGCCCTTGGTATGTAGCCTTCGTTTATGTTTAGAGGGGCAGCTTCCTCACATGGTATAATTTTTAAGTTTTTAAATAAAAATGAAATCAAACTTTAAAAGAAGAGAAAGCTCATGATGATGAATGCACAACACAACTTCACAGCTTTATTGAATTAACATAAACTGGCTAATTACAACAATCAAGATCTATGCTTGAAGGCTATTGTTACCACAATTCTGATTTGATAATTCATGAACATTTTCTCAATCATATGAAAATACTCATTACAAGGAAAGAATCAACATTTCAACTTTTAAAAATAGAGAAAGAGAACTCAAAATGTGTTTCCTTTTTATTTCTTTGCACTAAAAACATAAAAGAAATTTTTGATCATGTGAACAAGGTTTGTACACACTTTCCAAAAAAATTCTTGCTACAAAAACTTCAACATAGTGTCCCCTTATTTCCAAATCAAAAAGTACCCTACAAAGCTAAAATAATCCCTTTTATAGAGATAGAGGTGAAGAATTACCCTCTCATGTTTAATAACTACTTTTCAAATAAATGTTTGATGAGAGGTTAATTAACCTTGACAAAATTAACCAATGTGACTTCAATCTCAACATTTTGAAAAGAATGTGAATGATTGATCTTTGATGGTAGCCATCTGGTTTTATGCTCTTGAACTTTAAAAATTGAAGAAGAATCAAATTGAGCATGTACTTCTATTCCATTTTAGTAAGTCTCCATACAAATTCCTTCTCTGCTCCTCTGACACGCTTTTTCTTATGTAGTCCTCTGGTACTCTTATTCTCTTCTTTCTTAGTTCATACCACTTTTTCCTATTGAGCAGTAGTTGCTCCTTCATTAATCACATACTATTTAAAAGAATTTACAATTGGAATCAAACAATTTTCTACTTTGCTGAACAAGTTAATCATCCTTGAAAGGTCATCTATCTTGTCATCCCTAAGCAAGGCCCACATTCTTGAATCCTTTTTTAGAAACTAGTTCTCATAAGGAGCTAACAACTCATTTTGTACTCTATCTATCAAGTACTCCTCTCTGCTAGATTGCATAAAATGATACACTCTAATTTTCTCAAGTTGAAAACTTTTATCAAGCTTCAATAGATATTCTAGACAAGAATCCTATGTAATTCATGATGTGGCATTTTGAGAGTTGTAAACTACAGAATCTTCCAACAATGGTGCTTCATAATCATTCAAATAAAAATCTCTCCACCCTATTCCAATCTACTTGATTATGGTCACAACATTTTTTTGTATAGATAGTTCATATTGCTCTCCCTCACGGTCTCTTTGAATTTGAGTAAAATAGAAATATCATTTAGAGAAATCAATGCATCCATTGTAGTAGTCTTTATTTCACCAAAAACCAAATTAGAGAATCTCTTAATACTAACATCTCCTAGTGCAAGAGAAGAGTGTCGTAGAAATGATCCAAATATGCAAAGAAGTAGGAGAACCTTTCCACCATCGACTTGTAACTTCTCCAATGCTAAAAAAATTCACTCAACATCACCTCACTCTACTTCTAATTCTTAACATCTATCAACTAGACAAAGAGGTTAAGATTTTAAAGTCAAACAAATGTTTTAGACCCTAAACCTTAATGTTTTTAAAGGTTAATGGTTTGGAATACATATTTTGGAAATTTATCTTAACCATTTTAGAGGTTAATGGTTAAACTTTCAAAGTGAAATAATGTTTTTGTCAATTTATCTTAAACTTTTTAGAGGTTAATGGTAATTGATCAAGTTGAAAATACATATTTTTGTTCCTTCCATTAACCTACGAGAACTTTTGACTCAGGAACCAAATTTTAAAACTTTGAAGTGTTGGATAGAGCTGGTGATTAGCTGAAGGATTTGAAGGGTGAAATTTCTCAAAAAATTTGAGGGAAAGTTACCATTTTAATGCTTAAAATGAGGCTTATTTTTAAAATACCCATAGCTCAGAGAGGCAAGGATTGAGGAAATCTAATATTCAAGCAATAGCTGGCTCTATCTTCGAACAAGGACTAACAAGAATGAAGCTCAAATCTAGAGAAACTACAATAGTGCCTTATTTATCGAGCTATAGAGTAACTCTAGGAACCACTTTGTAAAGGGGAAAGTTGACACCAAAATCTAGACACAACAAAGAGTTCTAACTAGACTATGCACAAGGCAGGTTCCCCTACCTTTAGTGACTCAAGGTATAATCATGCAAATCCATTCATTGGCTTGGGAAAATAAATACCATGGTATGATAATATGTGGCAACTTTCAAGTTCCTATGGACTCAAGTATAAGTTCTCTCTTTAAATTCTATATCTTAGATTCCTAGCTTGTTTCACATCACTTGATAAATCAATGTATCTGAATAACCATGTCTCATTAAAAATCTCTAGCTTTAGAATCAACTTTTCTTCATGTTGCATGTCATTCATGACTTCATTTTGAAAGAGTTGAAGTATAAGGCTCTCGAGTTCTTGAATGCATTTGATCTTTTTCTCTACTTGACAAGCTCTATACTTTAAATTCTAGTGATTGGTCATCATGAATTCCTCAACTTATGTATGATGCTAGACACTCTTTGTTTTCTGCAGGGATGATTGTGTTTGTATTCTCTATGAATTTATTCCAATATAAATGCACATCCTTGTCACATTGAATCTTCCCATGATTTATTTCTTCCTTTTCTCCCATCAGATCACTCAAAGAAGGAACAATCATCTTTTCCATTTTGGTGTGCACATGCTCAAATGAGTCCATTTGATTAGGATAATTGATCATTAGTTGATATTGATGTAAGAAACATTATTTTAAAATATCATCACCATCTATGCCTTCGTCTTCATATTTTATAATAATTACATCACAACAAATTTCTTCAAGGCCAAGTACTTCTCTAGTACAAGATACTAGCACAATATTTTCTTCATTGTAGTCTCCACTTGTGAACTTGAATGCTTCAAATTCAAGTTTCATGCATGAGGAAGAGTGAGAACTTGATGTGTCATCTTCTCTTACATGAAAACTATATTTAATTCCCATTTCAATTATGCGTATTATTAAACTTTCATCAATGTTTTTGCAAACCTGGTTCATTGATTCTTCTTGATGGCCATCTTCACAGAATGGGAAAGCTTCATATTCTGCTTGCATGTAACATTGAAAATAATTTCTTGAAAACTAATCATCTTTCTCTTGAAAATAATCTTCTACCCTTGTGATGATCATATCACTTTTAAAAACTCTTCAACATCCTCAAAAGTAAAGACTTCTATCTACGGAGTTAATGGAAATGTCTATAAGATTTCACTTGAGGTTATTTCTTCATTAGTGGGGGTAGAAGGTTGTAAAAAAATCCCAAAGAGCTAACTTTAGAAATAGAGTCCTCATCATTAATGATTAGGGTTGAATTAATAGGAATGTCTTCTCCACAGAGGAAGTCATCATCTAAAGCATTTAGGCATCAAGTAGGAATAAAAGTAGTATGAAACTCACCTTGATCCATATTTCACTCATCCTTAATCATATGTTGTGTAGCTCCTTGAGAAATGTTTGATACTTCCTTTTCTTTCTAATTAGGATTGAGATGATTAAATATATTGTCCTAGGTATTTAAATCTTCATAGTGATGACTTGATATGCTATCAAACCCTTCTTCTCCTATAAACTCCATTTCTTGACCCTCTCCTTGATTAGATGGGTGAAAGTACAAAGTTGTGCCACCTTTCGGGCTGACTTACGAGAATGACTAGATTTCAGTATTTATATCTAAAAATTAATTTTGTTCAAACAAATTATTTGGGTAAATTTATTCTAGCTAAGTTATATACGGTCTTACACTTTTCCAATTGGAAATATCTATTAAATGCATATTTTATAGTAGTTAGTATCTAATTACTAAAGAAATAAAATTATCTCAGAAAACTGATGTTTCAATAACTCTTACTATTTTTTATGATATTTTTTAATAACATATAAATACCATTTTATAGAGTTCAAAGTCAAGAACATTCTTATATATATTTCATAGTGTTTTCGTTATATATAATATATTATAATTTAAAAAAATCTACAAGTACTTATTTTAACACTAGAGAAAATTTCAAATTTGAGAAAGAAAAAAATATTAAATCATATTAGAAAAATTAAAAAATTATATGATGTTCTAGAGGAGAGATTCATCTTCAAGAATCTAGAATTTTTCTTTTGGTTGGAATAAATTTCTTTTGTAAAATTTGGTATGTGATGAAAACTATTGATATGAATAAGTTGAAATTTGAATCATTATAAAACATAAAATATAGGTCTAAAGCCAATTTTTATGTTTTAATGTTCTAGATACATATGTTATCTATAAGATAAACTAAGATCAAAGAGAAATAAATTTATTTCTATGTAGTTTTGTGGTGAGAACTAGATCCCTAATTTCTAGTGTTTTTTAGCGACTAAAAAGTTATCTTTAAAAAATAGGAAATTGTATCATTTATTTTTCCAAATAATTATTAAAAATTATAATCCTAAACTTCATCCATTTCTACACATTTCATTAGTTTACCTAATTTTCAAATTCTAAATAGTGATACAAGATTTATGTCATTGAAGGTGAACATTTATACTTTTTTTAGCCTTTTCCTTTGTAAAAGGGTGACACAAGTTTTTGCTTTTGCCCAGACATTAAATGCCTATCTTCTTTCATGCATGAAGATTTATATGAGTCCTTTCTAACCTTTGGATTGGGAAATGTTCTACTACCAAGAAAATAATTCTTGAATGGGTCTTCTTTCTCAAGTTCTTGTAGTGTTTGAAGTAATGAAGAATGGACTTTGTTAGGATCCAGGTGTGCATTGCCATAGAAGGTTTTTAAAAACTTAAATTGATTAGGTTCAATAGAAGTGTTGTTCTGATGAGTAATAGATGCGAGAATTGGGATACCTTTCTGACCACCATAGAAACTCTTCAAGAAGCTACCTTGCTTAAGACCGATGAAAATCTGATTTTGTTGAGAGATAGGTGAATGAGATATATTCCCATTATTCTTCATTTCTTATTTAGATGAAAGAAATTTTATGAAGAGACCCTTATCTTTATATGTTGAACTTCTTTCAAATAAAGAATCATGATCATGAGAAAGAAATCCATCATCTTTTCCATCATCTTTTTTGATCTTTTGAAAAATTTGCAGCAAGGATGAACCATTCTACGATCTAGCCTCCTATTGCCATCAAAATTCTTCAATAAATTTACCTATAGAGGTTCATTAGGAATTTGTTTCTTTTAGTATGAAAAGTATTCCTCATCACTATCACTTTCCACTTTCCCTTTGTACCAAAACATGTTTTGAATTCGAACCTCAGATAGAGTCGCCAATATTCAATCTTCTAAATAGAGTCACCAACCTTCATTCAAGGGAAGGTATCTTCATTAGTTAACTTTCTTGATTATTTTTTACTTGACCCTCAATGTGACCAAGATTTTTACTATTCCTTCTTGGAATAGCAACTATTCTTTCAATGACTACAACACTGTAACCAATAGGAGCTCCTCACAGGATTTCCCCAAATTCTTCTTCTTCTTCTAGAAATTGATTTACTTGATGATATACTAAGAACTTTATCTATACCTCTAGGCTAAAGTGTTCAAATCTAAAATAATATCTTTCTAGGTGTCTTGGAAACCAATATTTGGCTAAAGAATTGGAAGCATATTCTCGTGCCACAATACCATGTTATTTTATCACAGGCAACTGATTAATCTTTCTTGTTTCGGTTCCCAGAAAAGTCACCAAAAATTTGTTGAAAAATAGATTTCTCATTGTAAAAATGGCCCAATGGAATGTATGTGGTAAACCATTCACAACAGTTGGATAGGCCCTTGGTATGTGGAATTCCTCTACATTTAGAGGGGTGGCTCCCTCGTATGATATAATTTTGAAGTTTTTAAATAAAAATGAAATAAAATTTTTAAAGGAAAGAAAGGTCATGATGATGAATGCACCACACTACTTCATAGATTTATTGAGTTAACATAAACTGGCTAATTACAACAATCAAGATCTACGCTTGAAGGTTACTATTAGAACAATGCTCATTTGATAATTCATGAACAATTGTACAATAGCATGAAAATACCCTTTACAAGGAAAGAATCAACATTTCAACTTTCATATATATCGAAAGAGAGCTTAAAATGTGCTTCCATTTTATTTCTTTGCACCAAGAACATTAAGAAAAAAAAATTGATCACAAGAACAAGGTCTGTACACACTTTCCAAAAATTGTCTTCCTACCAAAACTTCAATATAGTGTCCCCTTATTTCTAAATCAAAAAGTCCCCTAAAAAGATAAAATGATCCCTTTTATAGAGATAGAGGTCAAGAACTACCCTCTCATGGTTAATAACTACTTGTCAAATACATGATTTATGAGAGGTTAATCAACCTTGACAAAATTAACCAATGTGACTTCAAATTCAACATTTTGAAAAGAATGTGAATGATTGATCTTTGATGGTAGTCATCTGATCTTTTCCTCTTGAACTTAAAAAATTGAAGAAGAATCAAATTGAGCATGTACTTCTATTCCATTTCAGTAAGTCTCCATACAAATTCCTTCTCTACTCCTCTAGCACCCCTTTTCTTATGTGCTCTTCTGGTACTTTTGTTCTCTTCTTTCTTAGCCGATACTACTTTTGCCACTTGAACAACAGTTGCTCCTTCATTAATCACATACTGTTTAAAAGAATCTGCAATTGAAATCAAAGTATTTTTTACTTTGTTGAACAAGTTAAACATCCTTGAAAGGTCATCTATCTTGTCATCCCTAAGCAAGGCCCACATTCCTAAATCTTTTTCTAGAATCTAGTTCTCATAAGGAGCCAATAGCTCATTTTGTACTCTATCTATCAAGTACTCCTCTTTGCTAGATTGCATAAAATGATACACTCTAATTTTCTCAAGTTGCAAACATTTATCAACCTTCAGCAAATATTTTGGATAAGAATCCTATGTAATCCATGATGTGGCCTTTTGAGAGTAGTAAATTGTAGAATCTTCCAATGGTGGTGTTTCATAATCATTCAAATAACAATCTATTTGCCCCATTTCAATCTCCTTGATTATGATCACAACATTTTTTGGTATAGATAGTTCATATTGCTCTCCCTCAAGGTCTCCTTGAATTCAAGTAAAACAACAATACCATTTAGAGAAATTAACTCATCCATTGTAGTAGTCTTTATTTCACCAAAAACCAAATAAAAAAAGCTCTTAATACCAACATCTCCCAGTGTAAGAGCAAAGCATTGTAGAAATGATCCAAATAAGAAAAGAAGCAAGACAATGTTTCCTCCATCGACTTGTAACTTCTCCAATGCTGAATAAATTTACTCAACACTACCTCACCCTTCTTTTGATTCTTAATCTTTATTATTTATACAAAGAGGTTAATATTTCAAAGTGAAACACATGTTTTGGACCTCAAATATTAAACTTTTAAAAGGTTAAGAGGTTAAGGTTAATGATTCGGAATATGTGTTTTGGAACGTTATCTTAAACTTTGTAGAGGTTAATGGTTAAGTTTTCAAACTGAAATATGTGCTTTGACAATTTATCTTAACCTTTTCAGAGGTTAATGCTTAATGTCCAAGTTGAAAATATGTATTTTGGTTCCTTCCATTAACCTACAAGAACTTTTGACTTGGGAATCAGATTTTAAAAATTCAAAGTGTTGGACAGAGCTAGTGATTAGCTGAAGGATTTGAAGGGTGAATTTTATCAAAAATAATTGAGGGAAAGTGACCATTTTAATGCTTAAAATGAATCTTATTTTGAAAATAACCATAGCTCAAAAAGGGGAGGATTGAGGCAATTTGATATATGGGCAACATACATGTAGTTTTTTAACATGATATTTAAGGATACAAATAAATTTGATGATGGATAAGTTAATAATAATTCTCATTTTCTTATTGGTCACTATATTTTGGTTTGAATATTTACTTCTAGAGATCCTTGATAATGGAGGATTGAAGAACTTGCATCACCTCAAGTAAACTTCCCACTTTAGAATAGTCAATTTTTTTTTTTTTAAATAAATTATTATTATTTTCTTTCTCATTCATATGATATAGTAAAAAATATTTGTTATATAAATTGTTATGGGAGGTACCTAACAAAGCTAAGTACAGTTGTAGTAGATTTTTAATACCTAAGAGAATTTGCAATATTACACTCAACAGAGTGGCTTTTTGATTTGAATGAATGAGGTATTCTTTAACTTAAATTTTTTGAAAATGAATCTTGTCTTATAATAGAATCCTATTTTGAAAATTTAAATATGACCCCATTTAAAATTTGGATCCTATTTTGAATGGAATTTTTTTCTTTTTATTGTACATTCAATATGAATTTCAAAAAGGTAAATGGAATCAAATTATTATTACTTGTGTATAGGCTAAGTACTATTGCATCACTTTTTGAATTGATACTATTAACTAGTTATTAAATAATTTAATTAATATAATGCAATAGTGAATGCTTATTTCAAATTAATTTATTAAATTGTATTTTTGTGCAATAGTACCATATTTTTATGCAAACTATTATAATGCAATAGTGAATATTTATTTAAAATTAATTCATTAAATTATATTTTTAGATGTGAAGAATATTATATCTATAACTATTATTATTTCTTAATATTAATTATATTGTATTGATTTATTTATCAAATATTTGATGTTCTTTTTTAACATAAAAAACTAATTTTGTGTATTATTTATTATTTAATTTTATTTGTGAATTTTATTAATTCCATTTCTAAGGATTGATATTAAATATTATTTTAATTAGTTTCTAGCTATAATCATTCAATTTAGTAGTATATAATTTAATAATAAAATAATAATAATAATAATAAAATATATATTTTAGAAAATGATATTATACACAATTGAATTATATATTTTTTTGGTATTAATCATCAAGAGTTCAAAGAGTATCAAAATACAATCAGAGACCCAAGGGCAACTAGCAGGCCTAAGAGATCAAACCATAGTATAAAAAATCACATAATAAAGTATGAAGATACAAAAAGAGAGGAGGCTCCCAAAAAAAATACAGCTAAGTGAGAATATTATCCCGATTTTCTAACTAGGTTGTCCAACCTTGTGGACCTTCCATCCAGACAACCTTCTTCTTTCCCAATATTTGAGCATACATGTCGAGCTTCTCATAAGGAGGAGTACCATTGTTCTTAATTTCTTTAGTTAGCTTATCAAGGGCTTTGTCAAAATCATTTTTGTCTTCTATGATACTGGCCCATTCATATACATGCTTCATTTCATATATGAACATTGAGGCATGCCCATCTTTAAGAAAACTCAAGAGCTTATCACATTCCAAGTTCATAATGCAGCAAACCTGTGAGGCACTCTTCAAATGGGTGAATTTTCTATGAAACCTAGTAAGAATTCTCTCAATGCCTTGAAATTTGGCTTCGTTCCTAAACTTCCAAATGAAACAAAGAATGAGAGAAGAAGGAGTGTACCAAAAGAGGTTGGAATCTTTTCTCAATCCTTGTATAAAACTAGTAACAATCTCAAAAGTATAAATATGTTTAGTAATATAAATACCAAACATTAACTAGATTTCTTTAGCAAAATTGCAATAAAAAAAAATATGCCTCATAGTTTTAGGGACTCTGCATATAGAACAAGTATCAAAACCAATGAGATGGTTTCTAACAAGAAGCCTATCAATAAGAAGTTGCCATTTAAAACATTTAATTTTAGGAGGAATAGGAGACTTCCACAAATTGTCAAAGGATTTTTGCCATTCAGTAGAATAGAGATTATAGTACCAAACCTTGTTAATATGATGAGTCACAACAGTGTCATAGTTAAGAAACTTATATATGTCTTTGGCTTTAACTTTGGTAAGCAGAGATCCATCTCTCCATCTAAAAGAAAGATAATGATGGGAGTCCACATCAGTACTCCTAGGTAGATTTAAAGAAGCGCAAGCAGTCTTAATTAAATTCTAAGTTCTAATTTGCAAATTAGGAAGGTTGTACATTCTGGACAGACTGTTCTAGCTAATAAGAAATTATTATGTTCCATGATATCCATAATGCATTTAATGCCCTTAGAGTTCCAAGATCTAGCAGAGCATCCTTTAGTAAGAGCCAGAGGTTCGTCAAAGTTGGTAAGGTTCCACCAAATAGAATGCTCTCCTTGAATAGAGTATTGATAATCAAAGCTGGAATTGTCAATAAAACCTTTGACCATCTCCCAAGCCTTCCAAATGGATCTAAAGACCCAGGTCCCTTGAATAGAAATAGCAAAATGACCAGCAACCAAATCACAGAAATGAAGACCTTTCCATGATTTAGCTTTTTTGGGAACACCACATTGAGTGTTATTTCTGATAAGGACCTTCCAAGGCTCATTACCCTCAAGGGCCTAGAAGATCCATCTGGAAGCAAGGTAGATTCCTTGTAATCTTAGATCTTTCAATCTGAGACCACCAACTTTTTTATCTAGATGGCACCATTTCCATTTCACCATGTGAGCTTTTCTTATTCCTTTACAATCTAACCAAAGGAAATTACGAATGGCCTTTTGAATTTCAAAGATCTGATAGTTACTAAACATCGAAGTCGATGAGTAATATATGCTATAAGAAGATAGAATTTTTTGACACACTTGAACCCTTCCAACAAGTGAGAGCATCCTATGATTCCAACTATTTAGTTTATTCATAATCTTATTCTTAACCCACCCCCACATATGCTTGAGAGAGGGAGCACTGGAAAAGGAGATAATGAGGTACCTGACAATCTTGTGAGGTCCACCCCAAGAGTAAGAAAACTAATTCATCTAGTCAGGAGGAGACTCTTTCTAGCCAAGCATAATAGATGTAGCACTGGAAACTTGAGCTCCAAAGGCTTTCTCAAAGATCTCAAACTTCTAATTAAGATAGTGTATATTATGCTGAGAGAGCTCCAAGAGCAGGTATGTATCATCAGCAAATTGAATGTTTAAAAGTTTAGAATTATTAGGGAGGGTAACCCCATGGACTCTAGGAGAGAGGGAATCATCATGAAGAAGGTAAAATAGAGCATCAAAGGCTATGATAAAAAGGGCAGGAGCAAGGGGGCATCCTTGTATAATAGAGTGAGAAAGAATAGGCTGTGAAAGATTACCATTAACTTCAATAAGAGTAGAGGCATCGACAAGCATAATTTTAAGATATCTATAGAAAACAAGAGGAAAATCAAAAGCTCTGAGCATTTTAACAATAAAATCCCATTCAATTCTATGATAAGCCTTTTCAAAATCAACAAGAAGCATAGCACTATTCTGATTATAAATCTTAGTCCATTCCATAGTTTCCCAACTGGTGATTAAGTTTTCTAAAATGTATCTGCCCTTAATGAACCCAATTTGAATGGGGCAGATAAATTTAGTAAGAACAATTTCAAGTTTGGTGGCAAGGACTTTAGCGAGAATTTTGCATGAAACATTAAGCAATGTAATAGGCTACCAATTCTTGATAAGGGCCTTGTCACCAATTTTGGGGATGAGTTTAATAATACCAATATTAATAGAGGATCCCAAAGAGCCACTATCATAAGCTTCAAAGTAAAAATTATAAAGATCTTATGTAATCCAATAAATATTAGTTTTATAAAACTTAGCAGGAAGCCTATCTGGACCTGAAGCTTTATCATCCATAACCTTGCAGATAGTATTAGCAATCTCTAGGGAGGAGACAATACTTTGAAGTTGGATAGAATCTTCCTTAGAAATTTTGGTGGGGATAGGGCTCATACAATGGTTCCTATTGTCAACAGAAATGATAGAGTCCTTAGAGGAAAAAATATTAGAATAGAAATTGTGAAAGGCATTAGTAATGTTGGGAAGAGAGAGAAGCTCTTTGTCCTCAACCACAATTCTATCAACTCTTTCCTTCACATGTTTTGGTTTTAAGAAGTTGAAGAAACATTTAGATCCATTAACCCCAAATTATAACCATTGGTTTCGGGATCTGATATAAGCTCCTTTAATTTTTTTCTTCTAGATGTTTTCTAAGTTTATTTCTAGCAAGAGAGACATGCTCTACTAGAATTGAAGATGAAGGTTGGGCTTGAATACTAGCTTCTGGGGATAGAAGATTTTCAGATAAAGCATTTTCAATTCTATCATAATCTTTAGCTTTTCTCTGGCTATAGGTCTAAAAGACCTTTTGCCAAGAATCAATATTAGTATTCCATCTATCAATATGAGAAATGTTTTTATTATTTAGATTGGAAATTCTAACCATTTTGATAGCAATCATAACATTAGGATTAGCAAGTAGGGAAGTGTTAAGAATAAATTTCTTAGAATGAGGGGTGAAAGAGGGATAATATTCCTATAATTAATGGAGGTAGAGATGGGGGAGTGATAAGATAGCATGGTCGTATAAACAACAATAACAGGTGAGGTAGTAGAAGAAAAGGAGAAGAAAAAGTCAATGATGGCATAAAGCCTATTCAGCCTAGAGTAAACACGATTGGCACCCTGCTAGAAATTGCACCAAGTGTATTTAAGGACAAAATTATCACAAATTTGATCATAGAAGGGATAAAAAAGATTAAAGTTATTTTTAAACCTATGCCAACAAATCTTTTCTGATCCTTTCCATTCAAAAGGAGGACCTCCATACTTATCAAGAGCTGACTCAATCATGTTAAAATTTACCCCAAAAATCCAAGGGATGTTGGGTAGGGTAGTCATCCAGATCCAAAGTTGAGATCGTTCTTGATAATCATTGGAGGCATATAAAGAACAGATACCAAAACAAACATCACAATCTTTAATAATAGCCCAAGCCACTCTATTGCATGGAGAAATACTTGAGTTATAAATATGTTTAGCCCATTTAGGATGTAGGAGAAGAGAAACTCCTCCTTTTCCTTTAGGATGACTAGAGAAGATCTTAACAACATCCTTCCAAATGCAATCTAGAGAAAAGCCAACAAATTTAATTTCTTGCAACATCAAGAAATTAGGATTATACACATATTGAAAAACTTTTTAACAATAAACTTGTAATTAGGAGAATCAAGGCCTCTCACATTCCAAGAAAAAATCTTCATGAGGAACTAGGATTATCAATTCTAATAGAGAGACCAACAATGTCTCTAGACTTATTTTTGTTCTTTGACCCAAGAGGTCTTCCTTTTTTTTTGTGGAAGAGATGTTTCATAATCTCATCCTCATCATCACTATTTCCCTTACACTCCACGCCCATGGACAAATCCATGCTAAAGGAGGTGCGATTATTGTTAAAAAGAGGAAGTGTCCTCAATTTCATTTAAAGTAGAGAAGGAATTTTTCATAGAGAGATCCTTAGCACTATCATTGTCTAGAACATAGAGATTAGAACAAGGAGTTAACCCTGGGTCTGGAGGTAAACAATTTTGAGTGTCTACCATAGCAGCATTAGGTTTCTCATTATCAACATGTGAACTATTATCTAGTAATAAAATAGGACTGGGTGTAATAATTTCAATAGGATTATTCTTGGCCCTTCTTGGCCGAATTTGATCTAAAGCCCATTGTTGAACATTTTTTTTTTCTTTTATTATTTTGGACTGCAACAACCTAGAAATCATCTGAACCAGCAGGTTTATTGGAACCAACTTCATTAGACGCAAATATAGGGCAGTCTGGTGTCAAATTTCTAGTAAATTTTGAATCAGAGAAGGGGTTGACAAATAGTTGTGGAATGCTTGAAGTGTATAGAGGAGTCGAGTAAGGGTTCTTGGGCTGAGTAAGAGAGGGCTTGGGAGAAGCATTTATTTTGGTCCAAGATTTAGGGTTAAAGGTTTGGTTACCATGTATAGGGATAATATCTAAATTAGGGTTAGGATTTGGCTTCTCAAAAGTGGGTTTCTTAGAAGTGGGATTTTTCTAGTTAGAAATAATTGTGCAATCTTTTCATTGATGGCCCTCATGTTTACAGAGGAAGTATGCATTCAACCTCCCTAGAATTTTTAGAAGGCAAATGAAGAACTAACCATGTATATTAACTTTTAGATCTAATAGAATGTCAATACCCAGTTTAATGGAGATTAAAACCCTAGCATCAAGATTGGGAACCAACCTTGTAGTTTCATCAATCCGAATGATCTTGTCCAATTCCTCAAGTAGTTGGGGCAAAAATTTCCAAAAAAAATGAGGAACACTTCATAGAATTAACCATCTAGGGCATGAAAGGGCTAAGATTCCATCTTCAACAGCCTCCAAAGACCAGTGAAGATCCCTAAAAGAGGTTTTACCTACCATCCAGTAATGGCAATAGAGGGCCTCTAACTGAGACTAGTGATTTTGGAAGAAAATAATAAACAAACCCTTTTGAATTTACCTACAAAAAGAAAATTTCAAACCCATTTTGATATTCCAGAGGCTATTAAACCAATCATCTAAGAGTTTTCAAGGAGGGCACTTATCGACATCAATGCAAGCAAAAAATATAGCAGTGTTAGCTAACCGATCTTTCTCTAAAGTAATTTCTTTCAGCATCTCACTGTTTGGCAAAATGAAAGAATCAGCCAAGGTAGAGAAGGAAGCCTTATCTTCTTCGACTGTTTCCTTGCTTCCAAGATTTTTAACAAATCTAGCCATTGGGTAGATGCCATTAGACGCAGGAGCAACTGTCTCTGAAAATGATTTTTTAAGGGTTTGAGATGAAAATGTAGCCACAGAGGCAGAGGTAGAACCACTAGTGGTTTGAGAGGGGGCCAAACCAATATCAAGGGCTTTGAGGAGGGCGCCATTGGGCGGGATGACGTCCATTAAATGCAGGCAGAGCAATCACAGAAGGTAAAACAGAGAAACTTAAAATACGAAATGTAAAGAATTAAAAGCAATAAAGAAGGGAGGTCGATATCAAACGCTTTGCCATCGAGTTGCTGACGCCACCTTCCAGTTGCAGACCGCAGCTAGATCTGGTGACATCTGCCGAAAAAATGCCTTCAACAAATTTGTGCTAGAAAAATTCCTTCGGATGCAGACCAAATTTTCCCACAATTGAATTATATTACAATAAGTCTATTTATTTCAAATATAAAATATATTTTAAATTTTTAAAATAAATTATATAACTTATATTTGACTTTAACAAAAAATATTTTATATTTTATATTTATCATTTAACTATAATTCTAATACTAATAGACAAGTACTTAGCCACTACATGGCCACTTGTCTAAATATAATATCATTCCTAAAAAAAAAAAAGTATTTCTAGCCCACTTTTAGTATTTCTTTATGGATTGGAAAGAGGCTTGCATAGCTGAACCAAATTCTTGGACCTAGTTTGATGTACATTTTGGAGGCTACACTAGTATGTACAAAATAGGGAATTCAGACATACACTTGAAGGTTTATGCATAGAATAAAAATTAATAATAGATCAAACTATGCAAATTCAGAATATGTAATTTGTTTGTAAATTTGATTATGTTTTCTATTATTAATTGAAATTTTATTGAAATAAGTGTACAAATTAGAGAAATAATAGGATATTCTATTACTTAAATACATTTTTTATTTGAATTTTTGTTGTCAAATAAATTAAATGCCAGCAATGTAGAGACAATTAAACATTTTTTCAAAAGAAAAATGATAAAAATATAATTTTTGATAAACTTATGCTTGTCTACATGAAAGACCTAAAAAATAATATTTATGCCAAATAAAAAATTAATAAAGTATATTCAAAAAATAAAAATAAAAATATATTCAATAATGATAATCCTATTACATACTACTCCCAAATAGGATATATAGAAATAGTTTCATTTAGATCATATCTTTCTTATTTACAAAGACATACCATAGTCCAAAAATATGAACTTATAATATTTGAGTTTTAGTAATGTAGATTGGTAATGAAAATGTTTCATCTAGATAATATAATAAATTAAATAAAGTAGATTTCTATTAATAAAAAAATTCTTATTGACATTCTTTAATATTTAATTTCTAAGTGCATTGAATATTAAATATGGCACATTTAAGGGTGAGTGAGTAGCCGAGTTGGTGTGAAGGCGAGTCGTGAGGCGTAGTGTTAGGCTAATGATCCCAGTGCTACGCATCAACTCCAGTTCGAGTCACACTAGGTTTACCACAAACCCTTTTGGCTCGTTGTAGTTCTGGGAATGTTAAATTTTTCTTCTCAAATCATAAGGGTGATTATACTAACAATCTCATGGAAGCTCAGGCTATTTTATATGTTGTGGAACAGTGTTGCTTGTGGGGATGGAGTAAGATTATTTGTGAGTCTGATTCCCAGATGATGGTGAACATGCTTTCTTCGCAAGAGCTTGAGGATGTTAGTTGGCAGCTGGCCACTGTTGTTAAGCAGATTCTTTTTTTCTCTTCCTCTTTTCAGTTCATTAGGTTCAAGTATATTCCACAAGAATGGAATAGACCTGCTGATTGTTTAGCCAAATGGGCTTCTAGTCATGATCCGGGTTGGAATATTAGGGATAGGGGGAAACTGTCCTTTGAGATGGTGCAAGAATTTGATGATCTTGTTGCTCAGGATCGAGCTCCTTGTTGAGCTCTCCTTGTTGTATTTCTTTCTGTCTTAATAAAATTTTACCCCTCTTTTTGCAAAAAATATGGCACATTTGGTAAAAAAAAGTCCTATATTTTGACCAAAAAGTGTATTCAAATTGTTGTTGGCACAATAAAACTAGTTGAATATTATATTTTTAAGATCACACACAATAACATGAGTTTTATTTGAAGAGTGTGAGTGGTGGGAGAAGTAGTATACCATCACCTAATGAGGAATTGTATACTATTGGAAACAAGGAAGGAACCCATGTGCATTAGCATATTGTACTTGTGAATTCTATAATTTTGTATTTGCAGCACAAATAAGAAGTCCATATTTTGTTCTCACATTTACTATTTTTTCTTTGTTTTTTTTATAGTTTATGGTATTAAGGGAAGCACCCTTCATCATTTATGCACTAAATAAACTCAGGCATTATATTACTAGATATGAGATATTGGTCCATACAAACCATTTAGCTATCAAATACTTGATGAATAAACCTACCATCTGAGGTAGCTTTATGGTTACTAATTATGCAAGAATTTGATATCACCATTCCAGAAAAATGAGGCAAAGCTAATGTAGCATCTAGCTTCCTATCTCATCTACATGTTCCTAAGGATCCTACAGTCATTTATGATAGTTTTCAAGATAAAAACATTTTCCTACTATCAACACAAAATCCATGGTATGTTGATATTACAAATTGTCTAACCACAAGAAAGACACAAGTTCATTTTTCTCCTAAGCAAAATTTTTTTTTAGCAGAGAGTTTTAATTTTTCTAGATTGCTAGACTCATGTTCTACACTATGCTAGATCAAGTAATACAAAGATGTGTTAGAGAGAATGAAACATATGATATTCACTAAGCATGTCATGATGAATTCTATAGAGATCACTTTGCAGCCAAGAGAATAGATTTCAAAATGTTTTATAAGATACTATTGGTCAACACTTCACAAAGATGTGGCACAATATACAAGGAAATTTGATAAATGCTAATGCATGGGAAGACCTACAAAATTAGATGAGATGCCCCCACAACCCTAGGTTGTTGTAAAACCTTTTGATAAATGGGGGATTGACTTTGTTGGATCTATTGAACCTACTTCAAGAGGTAAATCCTACATTTTCGTTTGCAGATATTATGTTACTAAGTGGCTAAATCTAAGCCAATGAAGCACCCTCAGGATAATAATGGTGCCAAATTCATTTGTGAATGCATCTTTACTAGATTTGGTGTTCCGAGAGGATTGGTGTCTGACCAAAGTCCTCAATTCACATCACACCTCATCACTGCTTTGATGGAAGAATATTAAATTTAGCATGGAAAATACTCTCCCTATCATCCTCAAGCTATTGGCTAGGTGGAAGTCACTAATAGAGAACTCGAGGGAATCCTTACTAAACTAGAGTCAGCACATAAAAAGGATTGGGCTACAAAACTTCCTAAAGCACTGTGCACCTACAGCATTACGTGGAAAACTACAACTAGATTAAGTCCTTTTCAACTTTTCTATTGTAAACAAATAATGATGCCTATGGAATTTGAACATAAAACCTTATGGACAATATTAGAGCTCAATTTGGATCTTACTCATCGTCAATAGGAGTGCATTCTAACACTAAATGGATTAGATGAATCGAGGAAACCTACTTTGCATAATATAGAAATCATTCAACAACAATGAAAATAGTGACATGATAACTTCATCAAAGAGAAGTAGTTTGCAATTGGTGATTTGGCCTCACTTTATGACTTCATGTATCAGCATATGCCTAGAAAATTTCAAACAAGATGGTTAGGACCTTATGAAATCATTTCTATGTTCCCCAGTGGTGTTTTCCAATTATCTACTATTGGTCTTGTGCATTTCAAATTACTTGTCAATGCAAAAAGGCTTAAATTGTATCATAATCCTCAAAGAAAAGTAGAGTTCCTATAGTAATTTTGCTCCATTGATAATGAAGAAGCTTTTTCTTCACACCTGTTATTCTCTTTAAATGTTCATATCATTTCATAATAAATACTTTCTTTTAGAATGTACAATCTCTATAATAAAAGTCACCTCACCATTACATCTCATCTCATTATCTTATCTCACCATCTCGCCCCATCATTTCATTTCCACCTCATTAATCTTCACCATCAGATGAAAACATGTTGCTACCATCACCAATCTAATAGGTTCATACATACAATCCACCATAATTTTTCATTGATAGTTTACTTTATTGGTAGTGCTCTCATCACATGTGCAATTGTGGGAACAATTACTTAATTAAGTTGCAGGTGCAATATATTATAGTTGTTTTATATGATTATACTGTTATGTGTTATTTATTTTCCAACATTCCAATATTCCACATATCTTTCCATATAGCCAATTCTTCTTATGACATGACAACTCTTAACACATCATTATTTATTTCACACATATTTTGCTAGGGTGGCTGGTATATAAGTCTATGGAGTTATTCTGGAAAATGCACTTGAATATTTTCCATTATTGTTCAAATCAATATCTTGACTTCTATATCTTTTTTATTTTCTCCTATGATTGTTTCTTTCTATCTCCTTGTTGCAACATTTACTTTACTAAAAAACCTTGTTGTGATCTTATATTGTTGTGAGTTTCTGAGTCTGTGTATTGAATACTATGACAAAATGGGTGGAGGTTTTGTTCATCTTGAACCTATAATTCGTAACATTTTATTGGAAGATCAAGCATGAATATCATTGTTTCAAGCTAAGGGATGGCTTAATTACATTCAAACACTCACTAGTTCGATGAAGTGGTTGTTCATTTTTTGAGCATGTTAAGGGATAATATAGCTATCATAAAAGGTTTTAGAGTGTTATTAACAAAATAAATTATATCCGAAGTCATGAAATTACCCCAACAAGGGGAGGAATTTTTAGATAATTTTGACTTGACAACAACTAGAGCTCAATTCACATTACATTTCGACCCACCTATGGATGTCAATAAGAAACAAGGTACAAAGAGATCATCATTTTTAAAACACTAAAGAAATTGTGTCATACATATCATAAGATATTTTAGCTATGAGGGATGGTACTCTTTTTGCATTACGTTCATTATAAGTTTCTAAGCTATTTACAACATGATAATTTCCCTATAAATGTTCCCAATTTCTTGTTCTATATTTTTAAAATGAGGGCTTCACTAGTGTAAGCAAGACATCCTAATGTTGTCTCCCACCATTATCTAATAAAACTAATAGTAGAAAAAACATTAATAGAGACAGGAATCTCATGGGAAGACTTTCTCTTGGGAAAATTTTAAAATTAGACCTTAAGCTCTATAGTAAAATGAGTGGGACAATAGGTTCACACAAAGCATGAGGTTAAAAAAGTAATTGAGGATATGGGAAAAACAACTTCCTCTAGAAAATCTAGAAGCTCTATGTCTAAATACCCTGAGAATTTGTTGAACCAAAAATTACACCCTCCTCTATATAAACTAGGACCACTTTGAGAAAAAAGAAAAACGTAAGGGAAAAACTATCTAGGTCTTGTCAAGAGATACATGAACATTCTCTTATAGCATCCCCCATCTCTAGAAGGAAGAAAAATCCTGAAAAAGAAAAGGATACCTTAGCAAGGAGAAGCCCTAGACAAAAACATATTCCACCTATTAGTGAGCCACAATTTGTATCCCTAGTTCATTCTGAATCCTATGAGCCATTGGAAAAAGAAATAGATGAGCTTGATAGTCAAAAAAAATTTCTGAATTTGTCACCCAGGGTTGAAAAAGAGAAATCCCCTGAAGTTGAAAAACATGAAGAGCAAGTGACAATTAAAGACACTCTTAGTTTTGATGAAGAAAATTTTATGTTTGAAAATAATGATATGATAGAGGAACACTTCCTTATGGAAGTAGACATTCTAGAGTCACCTCCTATAGAATTGGATAGAAAATTTCATTAAACAAATTTAGGGTTGAAGTAGTCGAGAAAATTTTAAAACAAGGATTGGATACATTTTCCTCCATTGCCCACCAATTTGACAAACCTAAGGAAGTAGAGGTATAAGAAACATACTCTGAAGGGCTTGAAATTCTAGTAGAACATTATACATAAACTGATGAATTATCATTCTCCATCACCTATCTATGCACTATTTTTGAGAGAGAAACTCCTAAACTATCAAATGACTTGTGTCATAAGGTATAAACTCTCATCCTTGGTTCAACCACTTAAGCTTTCAAAAGCCTTCCACAACTCTCCTACAACAACACAAAATCTATTGTATGAATTTTTCCTTCATAATGTTGTAGTACCTAACAAAATAGAGATTGGAATCCTTTATTACATGTTGGGGATATCCAACTAAGAGCTCTAATGTCATAGATCCAAAATGAAATTAGTAGAGAAGTAAAAGCTAAGTCTTATAGAGAATTAGAGGATAAAATTCCTATGTCCTTAAGGCCTAAGATTATCAATCCAAATACTTGTTATTTTTATTAGTTACAAATAAGCTCATCTAACATGGGAAGTTGTGCAATAAACCCTCTTAGAAATGTTGCATTTGATGGATATAAAGAGTTGGTTGAAAAATTGTTACCTGAAGCTATGAAGGATATATACAGTGGAGGTAGAGTAGCATGATAGAGGATCTCAAGAATAAGGAACCACATTCACTCCTTAACTTCATCTTTGATAATAGGTGAGCTCCTTGGTATATAATGTTAGGCATGCAATGACTAAGTTCATGGATTCCCCTTACTTTTTAGCCACCTCTTCTTAGGCATCCCTTTCTGGCTAATAATGAGAATTTGGATTAGAAGTAGAGTGATACAAAGAGATTTTATTAGAGCTTTACAAAAGGTGGTACAAGGAAGAAGGTTGTTGTAGATTACAGGATGCCTACCAAGGTAAATAATTTTGAGTTTGCTGGAAGACCAACAAAAAGGAAAGTTAGGGAGAAAAATGAGTCCAATCTAGGGCTTATTTAGTTCATGTTTTTTATGTTTTGATGGTTAAGTACATAAGAACATTATGAACTTTTGATAAACTTATTCATTTTTGTTATGATTATGTTGTTATATATGTGTTATATATATATATATATATATATATATATATATATATATATATATATATATATATATATATATATATATATATATATATATATATATATATATATATATATATATATATATATAGAGAGAGAGAGAGAGAGAGAGAGAGAGAGAGAGAGAGAAATGATGTGTCTTGTTGTCTTGTATTTAATTGGATAATTTCTCTTATAGCCATTGATGCAAGAAAAGTTGACATGAGTTAAATATTATGAATTTTATCTTATATATATATGTTACGGATTGTTACATGTATACACTAATCTTTTGTAGGAAAATGGTGAGTCAGCAATAGAAGGAAAAGTCAGCATTGAAGATAAATCATTGATAAGGAAGTGGTTGACTATTTTGAATTCATAATGATCCCATGACCATTTTGTTATCAATTTTTTTTTAGAGTTGGGTCATGGTGGTTGTGAATCATTATGAAGCAGATCTAGAACTCATGAACTCCTAAATTTATGTGCAAATAAAGTGAAACCTATCATTTTATTAAATAATGTTTTGTGGTGTTAATCTTTTCATATTCCTTGTGTTGAAGGATCCTAGATCATAGGGGTTTTGTTCTATGTCATTATGTTAAATAAGCTGGAAGTTTATATTTTGGTGTGAAGAGGAATTAGTATGAAACACTTTGTAATCCACGAGTAGAGATTAATAAAACTCTATTATTTTAGTATGTACTCATGCAATGCTTATGAATGAAAATGGTATTTGCAGTTCTTAATATTTCAGTTTTTTTTATTCTCTCTTATATGGGTACCCACATACAAGGTGATTGGAATGTCTAGCTAGGTAGAGATTATCTTTCATTGCAGCAAGTTAAAGCATAAGTTTTAGAGAATTGTTGTTCTTGCAGCCACATGTTAACATAACTATTGGTTGTTCCTATAGCATAAGTAAATAGATCATTTTCATGTTTGTAACTTAATCTATGAGTGTTAGATTAATTTTCCATTTCACTTCTTAGATTATTTTCTATTCCAAAAATTACATGATGGGAGAATTAGAGAATACACTTTATAGGTATCATTTCAAGTTTACTTTACATATTCAATAATTTAATGAGTCTAGTATGATATTCTATTACATTACTTAGCACTAATTTAATGAAGAACCAATATAAAGAGGATGTCTAATCCTTAGATACAGAGTCATTATACTGACCAACCAAACATATAGGAGGAAAGTGAAATGAAGATCACTATATGGAAGTTGATGGTAACTAAGTTGAAGGATAAGTTCATTCCTCTAATTATGAACTTTAGTTATTCAAGATGTTGTATAATTTGAAGCAAAAGGATATGTCTATAAAATATTATATTAAGGAGTTCTAAAAGTTGACTATTTAGTTTGGGCATAGAGAATTGTCAAAGGAGAAGGTAGCTCCATACATTAATGGTTTGAGATTCAATATCCAAGATGAGGTTGCTATGTTGAATATTTATTGGGTTTAGGATTATTATCAGTGTTCCTTTAAGAAAAAAGTTATATTAAAGAGAAAAAGTCAAGGTAATTCCAGAAGGAAGGAGAAGATGGATAGCTCGACAAAAGATAAACTGAGTGTCGAAGATAAACCAAAACCTATTGATCAGAAGAGGAGGATAGGTATATGTGAGTTTAAGGGTACTTATTTCAGATCTCATGAAGAGGGAGATAGAGCTTATTAGTGTCCATAGAAGGCTATTGATAGAAGAGTTTATATTATGAATAAGGTTAAAGATCATGTTAGTTAAGTTGAGCAAGGAGAGAATTTAGTAGCTCAATAGGTACTAGTTTGTAAGAGGACAATGGAATCTAATCAGAGGAGTAATTTGTTAAGGTCTTGTTGTATGTCAGATGGTAAAGTGTACAAGATGATTGTGGATGGTGGTAGTATGATAACCTTTTTTCTAAGGAGATAGTTTAGAAACTTTGTTTCAAAAGAATGAGACAACACTGTCCTTAGAGGATTGGCTGGTTATAAGGTGAGCATGCTTTGGAAGTGAGGAAGTAGTTTTTTGCTGATTTCTAGATTGGGTAGTATAAGGATCAAGTGTTGTGTGATATTGTCAACATGAATAATTTGTCATTTATTTCTTTGTAGACCATGGTAGAATGATTGTAGGGTTATACATGATTGTGTCAAGAATGTGTTTACAATTTTGAAAGGTGGCAGGAAGCATTCCCTTGTTCTTTTATAGAATGAAGAGCTTGGTAGAATGAACTTAAATATTGGTAGCTAAGTTGAGTTGGTAGATTTTGAGAGGGTTAGAGATTAGTATGGAAAGAAAGCTTTTGGAACAATGAAGACATATGTGAAGAATTAGAAGTGGAACAAGGGATAGAGTGTACAAGTTGATGACTTGGAGGATATGTATGTGAAGAACCAATTTTTCATTAATGTGTTGACTCCCATAAAATGTTCTTCTAGCTATTAAGAACATATTTTTTAACCTTGGCTGTTAGATGGAGGAGCATCCTTGGTTGGCTAGCAATCATGCATAATGGTATGGTTTGACATTGGAGTTGGAAGACTCGGTCAATGAAAAGGTGGTACTCAATATCCACTAGGTAGTTTGTGGTTATTTTATTAATCGAGTGACTCAATTAGTGAAGATGTTTGGTGATTCTTGTGGCACTCATGATATATTGTGGATTGGTTGACGTTGTGAACTTGGTGGTAATGTTTCCCAAGTTGTCTCAATGAATGAAGGAGCTCAGTTATGTATGGTGGAATACTAACACTTGGCAAGGTCTTTCTTTGATGCTAGATTAAGCCCGAGCTCTATGTTATCTAAGTTATGTATGAGCCAACATTTTGGAAATTAATTTTGGTTGTAGGTATTTAATGTGTGTTTCAACCAACTTGTGGCTTATGCATATACTTAATGTAAAGGATGTTTTAATTTGTAGTAGGCTATTTTTACTTGTGTCTTAGTTGGGTATAAGTAAGGGGTTTATGTAGAGTCTGAAGTCATAATCATTCATCTTGGAGAACATGATGCGGTAGAGAAGAAATTTTGAGAAGGGCTACTAGTTGATGGTTGGGAAACAAGGAGATTACTTAGTGGGCTTGCAAGCACAAGTTTAGATCTTTCTTTGAATTTCCTACCAGAGTGTGGATTCAGGCTTGATTGGGTTTGGGTTGGATCTCAAGGGATCTTGCAAAACTATATTTTTAATTCCATTAATATTCGGTCCTAACCAGGAAGGCCTTACAACCCAACACATTGCATGTAAACAATTTTTATATGAATAAAGTGTTAAGAATTGATATCATATCTTGCATTGTTGTTGTGCTTCTACTATGTGTTTATTTTGTAACATTTGGATTGCCTCTAGTAGGGGTACCCTTAGATTCTCACTACATAAATTATCTCTCTCTTGTTTAGGTTTTACTTTATGTCCTACAAATTTATGATTGACTTTTTTATGTTTAGCTTCCTCTATCTACGCATCATCATCATTTCCCTATTTCTTAGCAACCATAGTTTGCTACTCAACAACTGATTGTTGCAACTTGACATTCCCTACTTGCTCAGGATCTACATCTTTATTTTCTTGTTTAGGTAGGGTTCTTGGAGCACAACTATCATTCATATATATGAATGAACTCTAATATCTAGGTTCTATCTTACATTCAACTTCATTATTCTCTATATATTCATAAAATTTTACATTTTTACTTTCCAAAAAATTTCTAGTGTTAGAGTTCAAACATTTATAAGATTTTCTCTTAGTGGAATATCTTATTAATATAACTTCATCACTTTTAGCATCAAGTTTTCTATTTCCATTGTCTCTAAGTATGTAGCATTTTATTCCAAATTATTTGAAATATTTCACATTGGGTGCATATCCATACTATAATTCAAAAGGTGTGGTATTTGTACCTTTCTTGACTTGCACTCTATTTAGAGTATAATCAATTGTACTTAGAACTTATTTCCATTATTTATGTGACTCATCTTTCTCCATCATCAATGTTTTTTCACAATCTATAATTCACCTATTTTTTCTTTCAACTATTTAATTCTAAGGAGGATTCCTAGGTACATGCATTTATCTTTTGATCCCTTTTTCATTGCAATATATGCTAAACTCATTGGAAATAAATTCACCACCTCTTTCAAATCTCAAACACTTCAAACTTTTTCGTATCTCTTTTTCAACTCTACCCAATTACCACTTAAATAACTAAAAAATATCACAGTGTTATTTTGAAAATATCATAGTCATCATTCTAGAGTAATCATCAAAAAATAGAATGAAATATTTGTCTCCACAATATAGCTTAGAACACCAATAGGTCCACATAAGTTAGTATGAACCAACTCCAAAATACCATTTAATGAGTATGTTTTTCTCTTGAAACTAGACTTTGTCAGTTTTTCTACTTGACATTGTTTATACATAGCATTGTTAGGTTACCTCAATTTTGGAAAACCTCTTACTCTTTTCACTCTATTAATGTTAACCAAATTGTCAAACGTTACATGACATAACCTTTTGTACAATGACCAAACATATTCATATTGTGCAAAAAGACACGTCTCTTAAGGTAAATCTAGACAGAACAAGTTAGCTTTTGTTTACTCACCACTTCCAATAAGTTTACCATCAGCATAAAATATTTTGGCCTTTATGTGATGGAATTCAACTCTGTACACTAATTTATTTAACTATGAATTACTCAATAGATTATGATTTAGCCCTTTAGCTCAATAAACATTATCAAATTTGATCTTATCAATCAGTTGTATTGATTATTTACCCTTCACAAGACATGGAACATCATTACCAAATTTAACACAACTACCCTTGTATAGTCCAATGTCCTCAAATTTACTTCTATGATCACCAGTCATGAGATTTGAACAACCACTATCAATTATCCATCTATCACTTTTATTCACATAAGAAATTAATAGAGTTTTCTCATCTTCATCAGAATCTTCTTTCATAGCAACATCAAATACTTCTTCATCATTACTTTTATATTTGATATTAGTTTCTTATTAACCAATATAATAAGATTTGTTACCTTTTTCCTAGTAGTCCTTATTATTCTTGAAGTTGTGGTCATGTCTTCTTCCTTTGTACTTGATTTCTTAACTTTTATCATTGTCTTCCTTGTCACGACATCTTGCAGAAATATGCCCAACTTTATTGCATGAAAAATAGATTGTAGGAATTTTAGCATTGTATTTTCCTTTCCCTATTCCAAATTTCCTTGTTATTAGTGCTTCAAGTTCATCAAGTAAATCATCAAAAGCATCACTATCACTTTTTAGATGTTTGTATTTCTCTTTCTTGCCAAGATGTTTCTTGACTTAAAATCATATTCAATAGTAGTAGGATTGTACTTATCAAAATTAGACATCTCAAGGGAAGTAAGCCTACCAATTACACCTTCCAGAGTTAGGCCATTACCTAGTGCACATCTTAGTTCTTGTATTGTAGGAATCCTAATAGCATATAGATATGAAGTGGAGTTATCAATACATTTTCTATTATTCTTTCATCTTCAATCTTTCCATTTTATCTTGTAATAGTACTAACAACCTCATTGATTCTTATAAAGTAGTAAACAATGTTCTCACCTTCTGTCACTCTCATTTCATCAAAATTTTCTCTCAAACTTTCTAATTTGGCTCCTAAGACATTATCATCTCCTCCATAGATTATCTTCAATTTATCCCACGTTTCCTTTGAATTATTGCAATATTTTATGTCATCAAACTTAGTATATATTAGGGTTTATGCAATCACTTACATTGACTAATTTTTTTCTTTCTTTTCTTTCACTTATTGAGTAGTTAAAGGGACAGTTGTAACATTCACATATGAATTCTCGAGAAATTTCAATTGAACATCACCAATTATAATAGCTACATATAGCCTCATCTATTGGAAATTTTAGAGGAGTAACTTAGATGGAAGGGTGAATTAGTTACCATAAAAAGAAAATCCCACTCCCTTAAGAAGTTAGTACAAAAGAAAAAAAAACTAGGTTGTTGTAACATGGTTTACACTTATTCACTTAATTAACAAAGTAACACTTGGTTTGCACTAAGAGTAACTATCACTCAGTAAACACTTGATTAATATTGAATATAAGCTTTATTACTTTGTTAATAGTAAACAAGCAGATCTTATGATATTAAGTGTGACTAACCTTAATTAAATTTGTTGCAAAAACATAAATCAAACAACATGAACACATGACACACCAAGAATTAACGTGGAAACCCAATTTGGGAAAACCACAAATTACAATTAGTTACTATTTTTCAATCTTCTAAAGTGAAGCCTATTAGGAGCCAACCATGTTAAATATTACATAACACACTATTACCTGTGACCCTCTTAAAGGATTTAGATCACCCTATTAGGAGTGGCCTTGTTAGAGGTCTTTAGATACTTCAATCTAGAAATGCCACTTTATTAGATGATTTGACAAATAGCTATTAAGCTAACTTTGTTAAGAGATTTGAATCATTACTAAAATTATGAGAGAGTAACAATGACTTGACCTAATTTCTAATGCAACTAACTTGCTAATTTTAGATCTCAATTTTGGCTTGATTGCTTGATCCTCCTTGATCAGATTACTCTTTGTAGGATGATCAATAAGGATACTCTTTTTATCCTTCCAATTCACTTCCTCTATTCATCTTCTTCCAATCCACACATTATCTTTTGAATCCTTAACTTGATCTTATACTTATATGAATTACATTGTCAAGTAATCTTGAATACACTTAAAATTATTCAATAATCAACCCATGAGTCAGATGGAACAAACAAATTAATCCAATAGACTCAATAAATTGATATAGAAAAATCCTTAGTTAGCCAACCAAACTCATTCAACACTAACTTAGAATAGAATTTTCTTTGTTAACTAGGTAAGCTCACTTAACACTTCATCTTGAACTAAATTTGATTTAGTAACTAAGTGACCTCAGTTAATGTTGGTTCAATGCTAATTTTACTTTGCATCCCACGTGAATTTAGTAGAAATTGTCTTCTACAAACCTCTCTTTGGTACCTAGTTGAACATGATAGACACTGTCTTCTAAATTTGGTAAAATTGAAATGCTCAACAGACATAGGAAACCATCTTCATCACATGAGTGAGCTTGGAAAATAATGACTATTAAACATAACACATTTTGTGTAACATCAAAGGCAATATACAAATGATCAACTATTTTAAAAAAATTCCCTCTTTTGCATCGATGACAACACAACATGTCATAATAGAATGAATTTTAAAGGAAAATAAAGGTAAGAATAATATCCTTAGTTTCATTCTAATTCTCATCCATGAGAAATCCCTCTATTAGTGTGACCTCTCTCTAATATCAATTTCTCCCTCTAGAACAATTCTCTAATTACTCTAATTGTAGTTTCTCCCTCTATCAACAAACTCTCCCTATTTATTCTTTTGTTGATTCCTCTTTGAAATCTCACTCATTAAAAACATTTATTTCATATATGACACAAAAATTTCCCTCTTTGATATATTAGTGCCAAATACAACATTTAGTGAACTTTCCATGTACGCTATGTATTGATCATACACAATTTGTTCTTTCAATACTGCATCAACCCTAACTAATCTCCAAATAGTTGGTTGATGCATCACTAAACTCTTTTTAGTGAGCTTTAGATAGGGGAATAACCCCTATCTTACCTCTTAGATAAAAGAATTCATCCTTAGGAAATGGTTTGATTAATATATTTGCAATTTGTTCCTTTATACTCACATATTCTAATCTCAGCTCTGTCTTGTACCAATTCTCTCATAATAAAATATTTTATTACAATGTGTTTAGTATTGGTATGCATCATAGGATTCTTGGAAATGTTAATTGAAATGGTGTTATCACATAAAATAACTATTGGATCCTTGATTTCTTTCTTCATACATGACAATAGTTGTTTGAACTGAACAATGTTTGAACAATTGATTGCTACTACAACATATTCTACTTCTATTATAGACTAAGAGATACAATTTCTCTTCTTTCTTGTCCAAGATACTAACCTATTTCCATGTAAGAATTTTCAACCACTAGTTCTCTTTCTATCATCAATACTTGCTACCCAATCACCATCAGTGAAGGCTTTTCATTCAAAGTTTCCTCCTTTCTTGTACCATAGTCCATAATCTTTAGTACCCTTTAGATACGTCATTATTCTTTTAATTTCCATCATATGATTCTCTTTTTGATTTGAAGAAAATCTTGCCACCATACCAATATTACGTCTTGTGTGCACTACATATTGAACTTTTGCAATCATAGATTTATATGTCATCTAATCTACCTCATTGGAATCATCATTTTTGGAAAGCTTATGTCTAGTAGACATAGGTGTTCCAACTAGTCTAGAATCTTCCATACCAAATTTCATTAGTATCTCCTTGATGTATTTTGAATGATTAATGTGGATACCATCCTTCTTCTATTGAATCTACAAGCTAGGAAAGAATTTGATCTCTCTAAACATTAAAATTTCAAATTCCTTACTCATTTCATCAAAAAAACATTTAAACATTTTACCATGACTAGTAAATAATATACCATCTACAAATATTTTTGCTAGCAATATCTTCCTCTCTAGTTCTTCTTTGATGTATAAAATGTTGTTATCATTTTTTCTTTGGAAACCAATCTTTAATTAATAACTATGCAATCTTCATACCAAGCTTTGGTAGCCTATTTGAGACCATACAAAGCTTTATGTAATCCACAAACCATATTCTCATTGTTAGGATGAATGAAACATCTAGGTTGCTCTATGTAGACTTCCTCTTCTAAGATATCCTTCAGGAATGTTGACTTCACATCCATCTAATACACTTTGAATATTTTATTTGCATCATAAGAAAGTAGTGTTCTAACACCTTCTAGTCTAGAAATAGGAGAAAACATTTGTCCATCATCAATACCTTTCTCTTGAGCATACCCCTTGAATACTAGCCTTTCTTTTTTTCTTGATACTTCTCCATTTTCATTCAACTTATTTCTAAATACCAATTTTATGTAAATTAAATTATTATCCTTGGGTCTAGGAAAAAGAGACAAATTCCTATTCTTTTCAATTTTTTCTATCTCTTCATTCATAGCTTCAATCCCACTATTATTATTCAATGCATCATTAATAATTCTAGGTTCAAATTTAGTAAGCAAGCATGTACCTTTTAGTTTATTTCTTTTTATAGTACCTTCTAACTAATCTCTAATGATTTTCTCAGGTGCATGATACCTTTTGACATATCCACCAAGCACTACTATATTCTCCTTGTATAGGGACTTAAATGATTCAGTTCATCTTGATCAAATTGATCTTTTGAATCATGCTTGAGTCCAATTGTCTGTGACTTGAGTCCTTTAGACTATGACTTAGTTTCTACTAGTTGAAACATGGGTCCCTTTGATTATGACTCAAGTACTTTTGATTGTAACTCTGGTTGCAATGGCTACAAGTCAGGTTGACCTGGAGATTTTGGGGACTCTGATAGTGAAGACTATTGATTCACAATTGTATTAGCTTTAACTTTAGGTAAAGTATTAGGTTCATAGTAAAAATATATATATAGCCTTTAGGCACTTTACTACTTTTCTCTTCACTCTTTTCTATAAAATGATCGATCTTCCATGTGTACTTTCTATGACTTTATCATTAGATAGATTCAAACACTTATATGCTTTGATTTTGTTAGAGTATCCCAGAAATATACCTTCAACACTTTTCACATCAAATTTCCCCTTTCTCGACACTTTTAAGATATAATTTTTTCTTCTAAATACTTTCAAGTAACAAATATTAGATCTATAGCCATACCATAATTCAATAGGTTTCTTCTCTAAATATTTCTTCAGCTAAACTTGGTTCAAGGTATGAATTGTAGTGGTGATTGCTTCCTTCCAATATTTTATTGCATTACTCTTCTCTATCATCAAGGTACTTGCACAATACTTGATGGATCTATTCCTTCTATCTAAGTTATGTCATTCTAGTGAGGTGTCGTAGGTTTTGATACATGTCTTTAAATTTCATTCTCATTGTAGAATTTATTGAATTCAATAGAAATGAATTCTCCTCCTCTATCTGACCTTAAGAATTTTAGTTTCTTTCCTATTTCTTTCTCTACCCTAGCTAGATAGCATTTGAACTTTTGAAATGCTTGTAATTCATCCTTCAAGCACATTACTCTCATCATCCTAGAATAATCATAAGAAAATAAAATAAAGTACTTATCTCCATACTAGATTTTTGGGCCAATAGGTCTACAAAGGTCTATATGAAACTTGAAACTTGTCTTTCTCATTGTGCCAATTTTATAGTTCTTGCACATGCCCATTTCAGGTTTCTTGAGGCTTGGAATACCTCCCACTCTTATATTCTTTGTTTTATTGACCGGGTTATCAAAATTCACATGACACAACCTCTCATTACATAACCAATTTTCTTCTACTTGAGATAGGGAACATAAAGTTTCAATTAGATCAAGATAGAATAGATATCCTTTTGTTTGATTGCCAATCCCAACCAAATTTCCTTTCCCATCCAACAAGTTGGCCTTACAATTCATGAATTCTACCTAAAATCTAATGTTGTTCAACTATCCCACACTAAGTAGATTATGTTTCAGTCCTTAAACCCAATAAGCTGTTGGAATGTCTTAATGTAAGGAATGCTTTTGAGGTGTGGGGGGGGGGGGGGAGGTGAATCAGAAGTACTATCCTTTTAACCACTTTTAAATCCTTAATAATATATAACTAAAATTAGCATGCATGCATATAAACATTAAACAATCATGAGAAATAAACATGCATCATCACATAACACTTGAGATTTTGGTCACCCAGAAACCCTCCAAGAATAAGAAGGTAAAACTGGGGTGGGGATGATACCCACAAAATTACTACAGCAATTGATTTCAACCACTTCTAATGGTTTTCCCTATTAAAGGCCTACCCTATTAAAGGCTACAACACACTATTAAATGTGACCCTATTAAAGGATTTCTACACCCTGTTAGGAGTGTGCCTTGTTAGAGGACTTAAGAACATTCAACTTGGAATGTCACCCTGTTAAAGGATTTACATAAGGTTGTTAAACCTACCAAAGTGTATGGGATTTCCAAGTTCCTAATACAATTGTGACAGAGTATTAGAATAATACACCTGATATAATGCAATCTCTAATGCTAATCTCAAGTAGTTGATATGCTCTACTAATAACTGATCTCTGCTAGATCTGATCTACTGATTGTGTTCCTTGTTCTGTTTTGATCAAATAGATGTGTAAATGCTATCCTTTCCTCTTTATCTTTGACACCAATGTTCTGCAATGACCTTAATAGGCTCTGATTTTCTTTCTTCACACGATTCCTTTCTCCTCTCTTACTCTCACATTGTTCAATGGCATCAAGACTCCCTTATAAAGACTAGTGGTCTGTCATGCATCCTTGATAAAAATGTTCCCACTCAAACCCTTGAAATTCACCCATTGGCTACATTCTATCTCCAATTTTGTGATTGGTTGCATGAGGATCGCATAGGTGATTGTGAGGATTTGATCTTATCTCCTTATCCTGCTATGAGTCATGCATAGCCATTTTTCATCTTTTTTTGTGATTGCACAAACTTTTATGTTGATCTTGCATTGCTCGGCACATGAAGTAATACTAATGCTCGGCACCATCTATTCTAGATTGCTTGGCATCCACTATGTTTTTTGCGTTACTCAGCTCGCTCCTATAGAATATCTGTGTTACTCAACACCTATTATTTTTCTACATTGCTCGACTCCTAATTGATCCTGAGTCACTCGGCATCTACTATAATTTGTTGTGCTTGGTAGCAACTGTAGTTTTCTCAACACTATCTATCACTCGGCACATAAAGAAATTCTAGCTCGACTTCCATTGTATACTCAGCATGTATAGTGAAAATGATTAAGTGTGTTGACACTCATTTGTCAATCTTACTTATAGATCAACAATCTCCCCCTTTGACATGAGTGTAAAAAACACTTAACTAATCATTCATGATCTAAACCTTATGTGTGTACATTCTTCACTTACAAATTTCAAAAAGATATTGTGAACGACAATATACCTTATGACTTTGCCTAAGTTGATTATGCCTTATTATGTCATGAATTCTAATATCTTTTGCCATTGTGCCTGATGTTCTCTGTTTATGTCTTGTTCTTGCTTTCTGATCCTATTCTTGCTCTCTATTTTATGATTATGTCTTCATGTGATTACCAAAATTTGTATGTCCCTTGACTCCTTTATTGCTATTTGTAGTCAATCAACTTCAAGCTGAACAAAATTTCTAAATTGTGCTCCCCCTTAATATATCTCCTACATTATCTCCCCTTTTCTATATTAACTCCCCCTTTCTACAATATGTCCCCGTTTTTGACACTTATGTCAAAGGGTCCTAAATAGTAATGTCATGGTTGGCCAAAAATGTTTTATTTACCTCAAGGAGAATTCTCAGAGCTGCATCCCAGTTATTCAATGCAATATTTGATGACTTGTGTTGGATTGCAAGCTCTCCTACTAGATCAACAAGTCCTTCATGTGTAGAAGTATTTCGATCCTTCTTCAGGACTTTTTTTGCATACATTTTATCCTTATGTAATATCTCCAAATGAGGAGTGATAGAGGCTTGTATTTGCATCAGCTTTTCTGTAATTGTAGCCTGTTCTGATGATAATTTAGCTAATTCCCTCTGAATGTGAAGTGTTTTAGAAAAATATTTCTCACTCTGTATAAGATTTGAGGATAGTTGCATACTGGAGAGCTTAAGGATGTGCTCAAGGCTCAAATTGTTTTGATTTATTTCTTGTGTGAACTTGGAAATATTACACAATTTTCTATAAAGGGAAAAGATGTTCCCTAACACAATCTTTACATTATCCAATTTCCTGGCTAGATCAACTTGTCCCAAAATAATGTTATTAGCTATCTTTTGATTGACCTTGCCTACAAACTTTTTTTCTAACCATTCCATGAGTTTTACATTTGTATCATGGTCTTCATTATTCACTTGGTCAACTATATTAGATAGTTGCTCAAGCATTGGCCTACTTGAATCTGGAGGTTGTATGTTGAATGAATTCATGAATATATCTTTCATCACATTCATTGCCTGCTTGTATTTGAAGTCTTTCCTCATTGCCTCTTGCCTCCTTTTGTCCAATGCGCTATGTATTCCATTCATCTTTTCTTCAGTTAGAGTGCTTGAATAATGAGTGACGACATGAAGTTGGGTTGTAATTTCGCAGAAGTTAGATCCACGAAATTGTACTTCTTAGAAACGGGTACCCAATTTTTAAAAAATCAGTACTCATTTCTAAAATTAAGCTTCAGGCACTCGAGCCAAATTTCAAAATTTGGGTACCTAATATTTAAAAGTAGATCGGGTGCTTGAGGTGCTCAAATATTTGGTGCCTGACTTTTTAAAAATCAGGTACCCAATTTTTTTAAAATTGGCTACCTGGTTACTTACAAATCAGGTACTCAATTTTTAAAAATCGGGTACCTAATTTGTAAAACTTTCATGACCTCAAAAATTGGAGCCTGATTAGAGACGCATATGGGAGCCTGATTTTCAGCCCTACCGACTACCCCCTTGCTGCTAGTTTTCGATACACCAGGTATTTTAATATGTTTTATACTATTTTACTTCTTTTTTTTCCAATTTTCAATTTAATATGTATGTTAATTTATTGTTTTTTCATTTTTAATATACGTAAAATTGTAAATTTACATTGTTAATGAGTAGATGTTTAAATTTTTGTATTTGTTAATTAAAATATAGTTTCGTAAATGTTTATTTAAAAAATTATTATTTTATATGTTTTGAAATGTATTTAATTTATGTATTTATTACAATGTTGAATGATTAGATTAGATATAAATTCATTGTTTAAACACGTAATTTTACAAATAAATATAACCTCGACCTAGAACCATATAACCTCGACCTAATTCATTCTTTAAACTATAATCTTGACCTAAACATATAAATAAAACCCTAAACATATATAACTAAGTACTTAATCACATAAAAGCCTACCAAGGGATCCAAAGAAAAAACTTCTAGTATTTAAAATGATTTTACTTAAATTGTATTGTACTTTGTTTCATGGATCGAAAATGGATGGTGTAAATTATTTTATAAATGTATATTCTTTCAGCCTTTCATACCCTATGACATGTATAGTGGATGATTGTGCATTCAGAATTAATTTGCCAAGTGGCATTCAGAACAAATGTATATAAATTATTTAAATGGATTGAACTAAAGTAGTTAATATTCTTTCATGTGGATGTGTTATTTATTTTACTTTTAGTACTTATAATTATTTAAAAACAAAATGTAAATGTGCTCATTAAGGAATGCAATCTCTTATGTTTTTTATAAATGTAAATTATTGTACATGTATGTCATTTCTTGCTTAGTAAAACTTTTGATTAGTTCTTTGGATCCCTTGGCTAGGCGTCATTTAGGGTTAACTATAATGTCAATTTCTGTTGAATTTAACTCTAATCATAACCCATACTATCATCTTAACCGTAATCTTAATTTGCTAAAACCTACACCAGGTAATATATAAATAATTAAATAACTTTCCTATCTTACCTTGAGTACTAATTTTATAAATGTCAAACCCTAAAATTGTAACCATATTTATGATTTAAACTAAATTATCCTAGAGGAGCATCATATCTACATCTACATGTCATGTACATGTGAATCTAAAAACATTTGTACACATATCTAATTACATCATTTATTGCATAGGAATGATTTAAAATTTTCATTATATATATTATCCATGCATATCATATCAAAAGAATCATATAGAGATATGTCATTTACAACATGTCCATCATAGATAATCAAGAAGGGTACTTAGATAAATATATATATATTTAACACTATATATTATAAGAAAAGAAAAACACCATATATAGGAGCATCTCATGTACATAAATTATAAAAAATTACCATGACACATGTAATAAGATCAAATGATATTTGTAAGATTCATTGCATATAAGTTATCAACATGTATAGGGGTGATATAATCAAAAAATCAAAAAATGAGTGATATCAAAGCATTATATCTTAATATTTAACACTAAAATAAACTAACCCCTGGGTTAACCCTAGACCAAATTGAATATTGATATATTCAATTTGAAAGGTAACCCTGGCCCTTAACTAATTAATATTATACTTATAAACCAAATTTAATTAAACCATGATCATAAACCTAATTATATATCCCAACTTAATAGTAGAAACCTTGAATTTAACCTTAAATCCTTTCCCCAACCATTAACCAAATTAAACCATTACCCTAAGATTGAACCAAGTTAAACATTGACCTTAAGACTAAACCAAATCACCCTAAACTAGAATTCAATAATATATTGAACACTTTAAAACAAAATTTAAACCTAACTTTTTTGAATTAATTTTGGTTTTTAATCTAAAAGCTCTAACTATAATTCTATATCTAAAACCAAATTTAGCACTTTAAAACTTAATTCAATTTATTAACTCTTGTCCTAATTGAAACCTAAGCATGTAAATCTAATCAAATAGTAAAAACCAAATTGAACCCTAATCCTAAAACTAATTAAACATTGATATCAAGGTCTCAAAATGATACATCATAAAAAAATTAGAAGAGACTTGAATGAATCAAACATCTAATTAAATAACCCTCCCTCACCATCAAGAGGTGGAGGTGTCCACATAAGTGCGAGTAGGAGCCCAAACTACACCCTTGGATGCCTAAGAATATATCTAAAGAAGTGCATAACTTGTCTTTCCACTGGATGCCTAAACCTTGATATCCTAAGTGAGTATTCATCATGTAATATCTAATTAGGAGGGTACTGAAGCACTTTAACACCCCAATCCCTAACTAGATAATTATGTTAGGGTGGACTAATTTCTATTAATCTTGGGTTGGAAGTGCCTAAAAGGTTTTTTTGGAGACTAGAGATTCCCCTATTTGTTTCCTATTTTCCTATATGGGTAGCCTAAATGTTTATTTCCTTTACAGAATGGAAGGCCACATAACAAAATATTGCCTTATTCTATAAAAAGAAATACCCACCCCCTAGTGATATATATAGTAAGATATTTTTCCTAATTTTACTATCAATTTTTTTTTTTTTAGAAGACGATGATAGTTCAAAATGATTTAGAAGATAGGGATAAAATGAGAACCATCATTCCTAGAATGAAGATGCACTATTCCAAGTGAGAAACCCATTTCTATCATAAATCAGCTCCTCCATCCAAAAAATTAGTAATGAGAAATCCCTATGTCAAATAATCAATGGAGGGCTCATAAAATTGATCAAGTGATCAACGGAGGGCTCATAAAATCCCTTGGTCAAGTAATAAATTGATCCCCAAGGGGAGATAAGAATCTCATTAAAAATTAGAGATAGGACACTCTGAAATACATATCATACAAAAAAAATTATTGCCAAGGTCTTAGCCTCTAGACTAGATGATATCCTACCCAAGAACATTAACCCTGCACAAAAGTGTTTTGTTAAGGATATTTATGCATATTGGAGAACTTGATAACCTATTGGAAGACTTTGGATTGAGAAAAATTTCTAGGATAGAGTGTAGGGATGCTCAAGTAATTGATTATGAAAATGTGTACAAAAGGGTGGAATGGAGTTTCACTATGATGATGTTGCAAGCCCTCCATCCAATATTAAATGTCAAATGGTGTGCTCTCTTATGATTGGTGTCAGGGTTTTAGTAAAGAAATTAATGGGGTTAGATCATAATTTTTAGGACTCTCTAGATCAATTATGAAAGGGTGTCCTCTTGCATCTTTATTTTTTATTGTTGAACATTGACTCATTACATTATCTCCTTAGAGATAACCAATTGTCTCTAAAAGTTAGAGGATCTACTCTCCAAATAATTAATAAGTATCTAACGTACATAGTTTTTTTATATTATATTTGTATTCTTTTCAAGCTAGAAGAGTGCAACACGAGTCATTTAATGATCAAATTGGATCTCTTTTCTTTTTATCAAGTAGTAAGATTTATGTCTCTACATCTATCTTATTGGGGCTAAATATTGAGTCCCCTAGGTCTTGTGTAGTAAATATGGTATTGGATGGGGATTTCATAATTAAGTGTTTAGGTACCTAGGGATTCCATTTGTAGTAAACCCTAACATATAAATGAAACGTGTCTTTATATCAATAAGAAAATCTTTGGAAAACTCAACAACTGGAACTCTAATTATCTCACTTTGGTTGGTAGAATTCAAGTATGTTAAAAGATTCTCTCCTTGAATATTGGGTGTAAGTTTCGCTTCTTCTTGCTCATTTTATTTAAATCAGTTTGGTCTTCTATATAAATCTATTAGGAACATTTTTTGGATAGCCAAGGGATTACTCTGGCAATAAAATGGATAGCCAAAGCTTTATAAGGTAATGAATTAGGATTATTATATGGTTAGGGATAGGGTTCACATGTATTAGTTCATTACCTGACATGATCGACACTTTTAGTTTGCATTAAAAAGTGGATAATAGTTAGGATTCAAACTAAAATCATAAATATTTTTTAATAAAATCATAATTCTATCTCTAAGCTTTCATTAGATAATCGTAACCTTAACTTTCATCCTAATGCCAGCTATTATATATCCTATAAACAATAGGACCTTAATAAATATCTGAAACCTAAATATAATTCTAACTAAAACCATAATCCTAGGTAAGTTCCCTAACATTAAAGGATTTCTATCATTATAAAAATCTTAAGCTTAGCAATCATGAAAACCGTTAACATAGCAAAATTGTAAACCATAACCTTGTCATTATCTTAACTTTGTTTCATTCTGAGATGAACATTTATAATCCATAATGAGTTCATACAATCCTCCAGTGTCACAAAATAAGTGTACATGAAAGAAAAATTAGCTTGGTGGCTCCTATTTTAAGAAAAGAAACCTTGAACTAACCTAGATATATTTTTTTGGACTATTATTTTATGATTAGACTTAAAATTTTGGTATTTAATGTTTAATTTCACTTAAGTGTTTAACTTTATTTATGTAATTGATATGATTTTAATAAAGATATGCACATTTATATAGATCTAATTGATAAATTTTAGATTTAAATTTTATTAAATAGTAATTTTGTCATGTTTTATGTTGTGATGTATTTTTGTCATGTTTTATGTTTTATGTAACTGTTTAAACATATATGCAAATTATATTTGATGGACCCACCGCCACCCCCTCCCCCTCTGATACCCCCACCTCCACCCCCTCCATCTCCACCTCCACCTCCACCTCCACCTCCACCCACAACTCCACCACCCACCACAAATGAGCTTTGTGAGATCATGAGGGATAACCTCAATGACCTCATGCGTGATATAGAGGCTATCCAACATGACATGCACCTGCCCCCTCACCTACTACATCTTGCAGATAGCTTGCAAGGCATGTTTGACTCCATCCATCAATTTTATTTAGACATTGATTCATTTAGATCATGGAGGGAAAGCATGCATGCCTTCTACTCTAACAGCTTATCATATACAGAGGTTTATAACCTACATATAGGTAAAGGGAATTTTCAACATTATTTTGTAAACCCGAAGATGGGTGAAGCAATTAGTGATAAGAAGCTTCACATTTCCATTAGGTGGTGTACACATCCATGCATAGCAGCACATTTTTGCTAGTAGTGGTGGATGGTATTTGATCATCCACCACACGCTAACCATGAGGTGCCCATGTACTTCATTAGGAATTTATGGGCTGAGTTTGAGTTGGGTTTGAAACCCAACGATATTGATATGAAAGAATCTTAGGGGGTTGGTAGAGGGATGCCTCAAGATAGGCCTGGGGCAAAGATGAGTGATAGAATGAGAAATCGCAGGTGAGTTGAACCCCTTGTACCTCTTCCTATGCCTGTTGTGCATGCTTCTCACCATCATCAAGCAGTTTCATCTACTTTTACCCATTTGAGTGCCCTTTCGAGCAATTTAGTACAGCAGTGGATGAAGGCAGTACATGCTCCTCCACTTGGACATGTTTGTACTAGCTATGGAGGCATATGCACAGGCCCCTAGAGTGATCCTGGTGCAGCACACGATGGCTATTATGCTGAGGGTGTATATTTTGATGATGATGTGTACGCTGCCCGTGGTGATGGTAGTGACGAGATAGATGTGTCATCATTTGTTGACCTCATGGAGAGCCTGGAGAGAGTTAAGAGCAGTAGGTAAAATTTTAATTTCAATATAAATATAAAGTACACATAATTATTTACTTTCTACATATATGTGTAATTGTATTAACTATATTAATTTGTACTTTTCAAATAATAGAGGATGGATAATACTGTTCCTCCTAGGAGGCAGTATAGTCCTTTTTCGAGACCTACAGATGTTGGCATCCCTTATATGGTATGCACTTTGAATTACATTGTAAAAATGTACATTCAAATTTGAATTTAATAACATGCACTCATATGTTCTTTCTATTTGATTTTGTAGGGATTTTCTACATCTACATAGATTGATGTTAGTACAAGTCCTACTCCAGTTACCACTAAGGCACAGCCTCAAATACATGCGGTATGTACTTTTGATTGAAGACAAATAATTTGTATTATTTTTATGTATGTACATTATTATTAACTTATAATTAGAACAATTTTGACTCACATGTATATATATTTTATGTGTTTTGATTTTACGAATAGGAGCCAAATCATACTCATCCATACAGGCCTTGGTATAGTCTATTTTTGACTCCATATTATGATTATCATGCTAGCATACCTGTAGACAACCTATGACATTGGCTACCACTCAGGTATGATATATATATTATATATACATGTTAAATTTATAGTTTATAAAAAATGTAGTGTACAAATTATATACTTTTTAATTATTCATGTATATTTAATTTTGACTAAACATTTATGTATCCATAATTTTAGGACTACGTCACCACAAGTGTTGCTAAGAGAACAGGACTTAGCCAAATGGAGGTACCTAAATCATCATTTGAGGTCAGTATTGTGATTTATGTACATAATGTATAGTTCATTATGCTCTAATATCAAATTAAAAAAATGTATGTATTGTAAATTATAGGACCTCACCATTGCTGCATTTGGTAGTTTTGATAGTACGCCTCCTCCCATTACTGAGGGACACCCATCTCATGTGGTATAATTTATTTTATTATGTAGTAAATATTTAATTTATTTGCAAGCTAGATTTTGAGACACATTTTAATTAAGCATGTACATGATGAGACATGCCTCATGTTACACAAGGTGATACATCTACCTCATAGGGTGTCTGACATGACGAGACAACTCATATTATACATGATGATCCATCTGAGTCCTCTTCGCATGGAGTAAATAGGTCATTCAATTAGATAGATTAGGTCTTGTTGGCACCTATAGATTTTGTTTTTATGATGTATACTATTTATGATGTATACACTTTGTGTTAGGATAGTTAAAACTATATGTTAGACCATGTATTTTTTCACTTCATAGATCATGTTATGATGTATGTTAGACCATCTACTATTTTTTTATGACTTCTTATCATGCTTGTGTATGTAGTATATATTATTATGTTTCACCATGTTTTAAGTATATTCAAACCATTTTCTTTATTTTGACATATTTTATTCATGAACATATGACACATTTTGTAAGTATATATGCAAGATGAACAATAATTTTAACTATCTATAGAGAATTATTGGATAAATATCACATCAAATTTATGCATTAAGATTCATACAAATAAAATTGACCTACTAGATTAAAAAATGTATTGATAACATACCTAACAATGTATCATAAGTGATCTTAATGTGTTGTTTGGTAATGTAAGACTCATTATCACCTAATAAGACCTATTATGTGGTAATAAACATATGAATAGCTATCATAACCTCTAACAAACATAATGATCTATTAGGACTCCCATGTCCCCTTAAGACACACATGTATGGATAACATACCTAACAATGTATCATAAGAAATCTTAATGTGTTGTTTGGTAATGTACGATATAATCAATACAATGAATACAATGAGTAATGATCTAACATATAATCAATACAATGAGTAATGATCTTTAAATTATCGTGTGCAAGTGAATTTTTTTGAATATTACAATCAATAGTAATTTGAAACTTCAAACAAACATTAATTTAAACATGCTTGAATGTAAAAGTAATGGAAAAAAAAGGAGGTCATTACTTAAATTGACAATTAATTTATAATTTATCAAGTGCATACCTTTAACTTTCAAATAGAAGTAAACTCTCATTTTTGAATTAGTTTGTACAAAATATTTCACAATATAAGTAAGACAATGTCAATGATATATTTATAGTTCAGTGAACTCATTTGAAATATAAAATTGATTCAACACATCTCTTCAAATGAGGTCCTGTAAAATAAAAATGTAAAACAAAAATACACATGTTAATAAACACATAAATTAATATTCAAGGTATCTGAACTATGTAAATATATGTGTAATTTGTATGTACTTACTATGTGAAATTTCACAAGACATTGATGTTCAATCCACTTTAACATTTAAATTTGCATAAATTGTAATTGAGACCTAAATAAGAGGTATATAAGTTCTCTAAATTGGTATTGACAACACAAAAATACATGTAATTAAATTATATAAGTAAAAATATATAAAAATAATACAATAATGAAAAAACTTACATGTGTTTGATTTAAATGTAGTCATCCCACTCTACCATTTGCATCCTCTCTCTTTTGCAATGCATCTATGATTGTCTCGTGCTCGTCCATTGAAATTGTCCATAATACCTTATTGGCGGGTCTCCCTTTGTATCTTTTGAATTTAATATTTGTTGCCACAACCAAATGAGAATAGTTTAAACTCTTCTTTTTGGTTTGGTAGTCTTCAAATGTTAGCAAATCATTTCTTCTTGTTAGGTATCTACGCAGCCAGGTGCCAGCTACAATGACAGACGCAATTGGATACTCAAAACCATCATCGTCTACTTGATGACATGTCAATTTTTTCTTATGTTCCACACATCTAGCCAATACTCAGTCTGTTCATCATTATCACTAGATGTAATAACAACATAAACATGTCCTACAAGATAAGGTAAAGTATAGAAACACTTTAATCACATGAGTGTACATATGAAAATTATATAAATTGAAGCATGAGATTGTAAAAAAATCTAACTAAATTGTGCATACCTGGTTCTATGAGGTCTGAAATACAATCATAGTCTTCTAATGCAAAAGTAACATTCTGGCCTTCATTTACTATATCATCTTCAAAATGTGTGTCAGTAGGTGCTAATGATCTTTGTTGCCAATCTTCAACCCATTATGTATTCTCACATTCTTCCCATTCACCTGTAAGACAAAATTGACAAAAACAAGCAAGCTCCCTAGTCCATATAGTCCAAGTGTTAGAGTCTGAGCTCCTAAATGAATGCCATTTAGTTGACCCACTAATTGTATCACAATCATATATTGAAGGGATATTATTTTCTTCAACTAGGTAGAAGAAACATTTGATTGTAGAGTTCTGACTTGATCCCATTCGACAATCTCATGTGCATTTTTCAATTTAGTTTTTTCCTCAAATTTTAATTGCTCTCTACTAAGGGCTCTCTTCACACATGTGCAAGCACCATCATGTTCTCCTTTACCATGCCTAGCCTCAAAAAAACTCCACACATGTTGGATGTTAGTTTGCCTATGTTTCCTACTCAACCAATAGAACATTCTAACATTCTTGAATTGTCCTGTACAATTATCTGACCATATCCATTGTCGTGTCACTTGAATTTGTCTCTCTTTTAAATTATCATAAAAGACCTTGAAACAATATTGGAAAAACTCAGATGAATGGTTTTTATTATCACTTAAATAAAAATGGTACTCTCAATATTTTTTGATCCTCCTCTGTACTATCAGGTGCATGACTATAAACTATATGAACATAAATTGTTACTTGCACTATTTTTTAATATTGTAGTTGTACCTCTTCTTGCGGTGCAAGCGTGTAGTTCTCTGTAAAGTCAACAACTAAAAGTATAGTACCAATTGGAAATGTATTCTTACATATGCAAAATTTTCCATCAAGCCATCTAGAATATTGAGAGTGTTTAACACATTTTGGTATGATCACACTCTTAAACTCATCCATAAATGCATGGCAACTAACTTTATCTGTAACTAGATCACACCTTCTTCCAATCTTCTCATCCTTCAATGGATATTCAATAGTTTCAAATCTTTTTACCTGAACTAATTTTTGTCCAAAAGTAGTCAAAGCATTTTCATGCAAACATTCATCTAACAAAGAAAGATTGCCGCACATATCACATGTACTAGAAAGACATGCATTGAAAAGAAAGTATTGATCATTAGGTGGCTTACAAAACAAACCTAATATGAAATCTTTTATAGTTTGAGGTGGTATTTTTATACCACATTCTTGCAACATTTCTTTACTATTCATGGTACCACGTATAGATCGAAATACATCATACTGGTAACGAAACTGAATATGAGTTTTACAATAACATGTGATTCTTTCCTTGTTAATCCTTACATACCATGGTTTACACTTTTCAAAAGATCTTTGACTAATGATAATATTTAATACCTTACCATCTACAAATTTTTTAAAAAATTTAGTTTGAGTCGTGTCCAAAAGGTGTTTAGGATGTGGATCACGTATTTTTGACCCAATTCTCAATTTAAGAATATCTCTTGAATTATGTGATACTCTTGTATTATAATGCCAAAGATTTTCAATCAAACTTTTGATTTCACTAGTAAGTTTGATATCACATCTTGGGAGTCTACCACTCGAAGTCCATAAAATATTTTTTGGATCACATTCAAAGTTAACCCTTCTCTTTACAACTCTTTTTAAAGTCTTATGATTCACATTAAGATATCCACTTATGTTGCTAATCAATCTTTTGTAAGATGTTGATTTGTTAACTAAAGCTGTTGTTATTGCTCGTCATGATGTATTCCTATCTTTAGACCGACTTCTCTTTCCAATAACATCAAAGGCACTAGCAACAGTGGATATAACTTGTTTTAAAGACTCATTTTTATTCTTGAGTTTTGCATACATTCCTGACCTTCTCATTACTTTTTGCATTTTAGACATTTTAATTAGTTGCAACATTAGCTGACATTGAAACCCAAATTTCTTATTATAAAAAATATGCCTATACAATCTATTAGCATGTGTCCTAATTTGTCTCCATGAAACCAATCCCTCAAGATTATCTAACACATCGTTAGGAAAATGAAAATTATGTTCAGACACTTTACTATCATCTTGACATGTTTGTTCAGTAGTTGGTGTTTCTATGTCTACATTCATGCAATTTTTATTTTCAGACACTTTACTATTTTCACTTTTATTTGGGATTTGAATATCATTTTCAAATTTTCTTGGTATTTCTTTCAGGGTAGGCATTTCAATTAGAGTGTTTTGTGCATGATCGTTTGACAATTATTTCTCATGAAAAAAAATCTAAATCATTTAAATCGTAACTTGCTTCTAAAAAATCACCAATTTCATCATGAGAGAAAATTCATGGGTTTGGAGACACACTTGTATTGAATGCATGATTAGAATGTGCACCTAGATTTTCTTGTATTGGGTTCTCTTTTTTGACGTTTTCATCCATCCTAGTATACTCAATGTCTTTCTCCTTTGAAACATTGTTCAAGACTCTGATTCTATGTCTTCTCTCTCATTGACATTGTGCTTCATTCTCTTTATTTGTTGCAATCTCCTCATCTATTAGAACTTTTTCTTTCTTCTTTCTTTGTTGTTTTGATCTCATGTTTGTACCACTTTTGAATTTGAATTAGTAGCTTACAAACTGTATAAGAGGACAAGAAAATAGAATAAGCATGACAGAATTTGATGTTGCAGATCAAAATTGTTATTCAATCATTTCAATCATTGAAATCGGGTCGGTGGAGCAGCTTTTGGGGCCCAACAAGTACATTAGAAATGGGTACCCAATTGCTTAAAAATTGGGCATTGATTCTTTAGAAATTGGGTACCTGATTTTCAAATAGTCAGGTACAATGGTTTAAAGTTATCACGCACCCAATTTTTGAATTACAAATCGGGTGCCCAATTCTTGAGACATGAGTAAGAATTTGGTATGGCTCCCAACTTTTTCATGGGGCTTTGCCTTGGGGAAAGGCATGGCATAGGCTTGGTCCCACCAAGCCATGCCTTTATGATCCTTTTTTTTTCTAAGGCATTTAATTGACAAGTTTGGTATTGTCATAATTTTTTTATAGTCATTCCCATTGAATTTTTTAACAAGACAAAAACCCATTATAGGTCTTACTATTCTAATTTCAAAAATGTAAATTTTATAGTGTTATTAGTTTATTTTCTATTTTTCCATTATTTATTAATCAAAACTATCTCCTAAACGTTAAAAAGTGGCATTCACTAAAACTTCAATAACTTTTTTATTTTATAATTTTTCTTAAATTAATTTATATGTCATCAATCTACATACAATTATTTTAATCTTAAAAAAAAAATTGAAAAAAGTGAGATTTTGATCAAATTATGTGGTTTGTACATGAGAGGTTTTAAAATTTACCTTTATAGTCAATTAATAATTAATAATAAAAAAATTATTTAATAAAAAATTAATGAAAAATATTGTCATCAATCTTAGGTGTATTAGGTAACTCCTTTTAAAAGGATTTGCAAAAATTCATTTATTTGTGTCAAATTATGGTGTTCGTACACAAGTGTGGTATGGTCCTGAAACAAACATTTTGTAAAAGTAGTTTTTAAAGATCCATACCAAAAAAATAATCTGTCATATGGGTACACAAATAAATTACATATTCAAAAACTAGATTCCAAACACTAAAATTTCATTTCTGGAGATTTTTAATATTCAATCTCTAAATACCTCAAATTTTGACATCAATTGACAAAAAAAATTAAAAAATAGGAAAAACACTTCTACTTTTTGGCCAAAAGTGAGATCCAACTTCTTGCACTGACCCTCATAATAAGGTATCTTAATTTCTTCATCAAGATTAGTAATACCATAATGAATGGTTCTGGCTACCCTAGTAGAACTTGAGCTTGGTGTATTGACATGTAAGGTCATCTTTTCAGTACTCGGCTATTGAACAAGTTTGGTAGGAGTTCTTGTTCTTGGTAATTCAACCAAAGTTTGTATTGTAGGCTCCTCCTTATCCTGTGTTTCTTCCTTATCTTCTTCTTGTGTCACTGTTTTTGGGGGTGTATTTTTTTTTGTACTGGTGTACCTGTGGCTTCCCCTGTTGATGCACTCGGCTCCTGATGAGCTTGCATGGCTATTCTTGGTAGTGATGGAGGTAGTAGAAATGGGAATCTAGTAGTTTGAGTGATCTAAGGTGATTCTTGTGGTGACACCTTGGCTTCTTTGAGTTTATCTACTGCCTTTTGAAGCTCATCTACACTGACCAATATGGGACTTGTACACAACTATGCTTGAAGAGTTGTTTGGTCAAAGATCTTAGTGAGATCTTTTGTAGTTAGTGGATTGATGTTTTGACTAGAGTGTTGGATACAATTGTTAATTGTGTATTGTCTTTGATGTTACACAAATTTCATATCAGCCATCAGATAGAGTCTACCGAGCTCAGACGGTTAGCAAAGCAATTTACAATGTCTACCGAACGTTCCTGAACAACAAAAAGGAAAGTCAGCTCTTACCAAGCTCACTCAGGCATCAAAGGATTTTGTAGTAGAAAGTTAACATTAATCAAACTCCCAAGGTTAACAAAGGGAATGTCAATAACTACCGAGTTCACTTGGTCATCAAAGAGAAAGTTAGCTTTTACCGAGCTCACTCAGTAAGCAAAGGAAGTTTAGCTTTTACCGAGCTCACTCGGTAAGCGAAGGAAAGTCAGTGTTTACTGAGTTAACTTGGTCTCCAAAGGAAGTTGCAAGGTTTGCAATTTTTACCGAGCTTCACTTGGTTAACACTAGGGAACCCATTCTGGAGAAGTGGTCACCGAGCTAGGTCGGGCAGCGAAGAATTTTATTGTTCTAAAGAATTAAGCTTAATTGTTTTGTGTAGCTAACTAATTTAATTTTTTTTTAGTTGTTGTAACTTGTAATTGAGCCGACGTGACAATCTATAAGGTAAATATGAAAGGTCAAGTTGTGAATTCATAAGATGTGAAAGAGTGTGCATGTATAAGAGTGCGAATGTATGAATGAGCAAATATTGAATATATGATCAAATGTTGAGGAAGGATTAGATATCCTTATGGAGCTGCAAAGTTGTATTCGATCAGTGAGGATCTAGTGAAGCAGAATAGAGATTTGTATTTAGCAAAGATAAGTTGCATATATCTTAGATCACTTCATTGTTGCTATCTAATCATTGTAATAGTGATTCAAAACCTCTTAACAGAGTTGGTTTGACAGCCATTTTTAAATCCTCTAACAAGGTGACAATTCAGTTGAATTGTTTTAAAGACCTTTGACAAGGCCACTTCTAATAGGGTGATTAAATCCTCTAACAGGGTCACACCTAATAGTGTGTTTTTTGTAACCTTTAATAGGGGTGGCTCCTAATAGGGCTCACTTCAAAAGAGTGAAAATTGGTAACTAGTTACTTGGTGGTTTTTCCCAAATTGGGTTTCCACATTAAATCTAGTGTGTCTTGTGTTCATGATATTTCTTTATGCATGCATGTTAATCACTTTAAATTCTCAATAAGTTAACAGAACATCTATCAAGTTTTAGAATTCATTTGTGTGGTTACCAAGTATCAGTAGCAACTATATTTTAAGACATCTAAGGATCTGTGGATTTATTTTTGTGGTAACTGATTCACCCCTTCCCTCATAGTTACTCCATCTCTATTTCCAACACAGAGGTGTCAATAACATCCTTAATCTTTATGATTTCTGCATGTGTGAGAGTAGAGTGAGGAGGACTAGGAGGTGGTAGTTGTGTGTCTTGCACACTTTTTTTCTCATTGGTACTTTTTCTTTCCTCCTCTTCAACCTTTCTCTCTACTTCTCTCTTCTCTTCTATCCTCTTCCTTCTTTCCTCTAGTTTAGCACCAGCTTCTTCTTTGTATTCCTCTTCAAGGACATCTTCAATTTTCTTATACAAATTCTTCCATAATCTAGTGGTTTTCTATACAACTTCTTTAATTTTGTTTTGGAGAATGGAGAATGCCCTATACTTAGGTGTAAACCTAGTGTTATGCCTTTTGACTGCTTTAGTTATCTATTCCCTTCTCAAATCAGGTAGTATGCTTGCTAGAGTTGATTCACTCATCTCCTTTTCCATCATTAGACAGAAATGCCATATGTCTTCTACAATTTTAGACAATTCCTTTGGCAATTTTCCATCAAGTTCAAGAGGTGTATACTTGAACTATGCCATTAATGCATAGACTGATTCTTCTATGCTAATTTGTTCCTCTTTACTAAACTTATTGAAATCAATCTTTTTCATATCAATTAAGTCTCCATTCCTAATCTTTTCACATAATATATCAACTGAAGACTTAGGAGGACAACTTACCTTTTTAGTTTGATCTTCCTCATCAATATCAGGTTGAGCCATATATCTTCTTCTTTTCCTTGGCTCTTCCTATGCCTTCTTGGTTGCTTTCTTCTTTGTGGTTTCCTCTTTGGATTTTTTTGTGGAGGCCCTTGTTGTAGCTCTGGTTGTTGGCTTCTTAGATGTTGGTGTGGCAACTTTCTTTGGTTTAGGTTGAGGAGCAGGAGGTGTCTTTGCCTTCCTTTTGATGACTTTTCCTTTGATGGGTGCTTCCTTGGCTTCTCCTTCCTCAGCACTCTCATCTTTGTCTTCACCTTGGCCTTGTGACAATTCAAGTGGCCCTTGTTGTGGCTCATCTTCATCTTTCTCTTCTTCATCATCACTAATCTCCTCTGCTTCGCCTGCTGCACTTGTTTCTTCAACACCAAATTTCTTCTTTATCTTCTTCTCTAGCTTCTCTTTCTTCTTCACTACTATGGTAGTCTTGAGTTCTGTAACAACTCTTGATTTTACAATGTCATACATTCCAAATGCCTTGGCAAATTTGTCCATTTCCTCTACAAGTAGTGTTGTGATGGCTGTTGAAGATTGGTCAATATCTAGCTCATATCCCAATTGTCTAAGCCATCTTGCTCTTGGGAGGACTACTTGGATGTAAGGATAGTCAATATCAACAAGAAAACATATATCATTTACATGCTTTTCCACTATCGAAACTGGTATCCTCATTCTTTTCTTCATTGCATTCTTGAAATCATCAAAATAGATAGACATTTGATCATCAAAGCTATCTCCCATTTGTGCTATAAAATCATTTATTTCATCAACAAATTTTTTTTTCTGACTCCAGTTGACTTTGCCAAATGAAGGAAATTCCTTCATCACATAGAAGAACATACAAACTAGCACTGACCCAAATTTACATTATGCTCCCTTGGAATTTCTAATAGCTCCAAGATTTTCATCAATCTATTGCAACATGAGCTCTGCAAGATCATTAGTGTGGTCTTTCTTTACAAGTTTATATGCCACATCCAATGCTATGTAGGGTACACTATTCAACCTGCGGGACTGATAAAACTTATGTAATATGATCCTTATAGCAAAGTCTAGAAGTGGATCAGTTATGGTGTCTATGGTCATGCCTTTTTTATTCCAATTTTCTCCTGTGTTCTTCTCAATTGTTTCCTTTTTATCACTTCTCAATGTCTTTGGTCGATCTAGCTTTGGAAAACCTGTGACCCTATGAACCATTTTCTTGGTAATCTTGACTAGTCCTTGCTCTAACCAGAATGCTCCCTCATGGATTCTGCTAAGTATTATGCATATTCACTTAGTTTTGAATACGATCAGAAAAACTAGGGCTTTGGTTAAACCCTTCTTCTCTATGATTGAAAATTCACCCTTCAATATTCCATTATCACAGAGTTTGTCAAAGGAATTAAAGATTTCCAAGTCTCCTATGGCTCCTATCTTGCAGTTATAACACTTTCGCACATCTTGAACCATAAAAAAATTTTCAGGGATGGTAGATAGGGCACTAGCCGTATCATTTTTATATGCAACTTCTGGTATGGGCCTAAACTCAAGTTGTTTAACCTTGTTACTAACAAGTTGAATTTCATTTCTTTCCTTCCTTTGGGTTGACTTTGAACTAGATGTCAATTTTTACCGAACTAGGGTATGTTCAAAACAAAACTTCACAAATTGTACAACTTGGCATCTGAAGGAAATACCTGGTTAGATGCTTATATTGCTTAGTTAGATGCTAAATTTCTGCAAATTTCTAGTTGGATGCTTGAAAATTGCTCAATCGTGCTCCTAGTAATTGCTTTTCATTTGAATGGCTCAAAAATGAATTAATTTTTACTTTTAAACGGCTCAAAAATTTTGCATTTAATGCATTCTTTTACCTTTACCGATCACTCGGCTTCAAAGGGTTTTCAACTTGACATCCACTCGACAGCTACTCTCACTCGACATCTTCTAACTTTGTTAATAACTCGGCCACCACTTACAATTTTACTCGGCTTCCACTAAACTTCTTGACTTGCCATCCAAAGTAGTTTTACTCGACATCATCATTCAGGTTTTGTCTTAGCATCTTGTCTCATGCACATTTATACTTTGTAGTGCTTCATTATGGTTTAGGGATGATGTATGATACTTCCTTATATGTATCAACCTCATTGGCTGATCTTGTGATTAGTTGGATGAGAAGTGATCACTTAACCTCATGGGTGAAGTGACCCTTCCATTGGATGTACTTGATCCATCCTTTTTCTGCCATGACTTCTTCATGTCTGCTTTGATGCGTTCCACATCAACTTTTTTTTTGCCCTTATTTTCTTCAGTCTTGGGTGCCTTGGCCTTTGTTGGACAATTGTTGCTGACATGTCTAGTTTTCAAGAAACTGAAGCAAGTAGTTTGGTTCAACCATCTTTCATAGTTCCCTTTGACGTCTGTTCTTATGCAATTTTGGGGTATGTGTCCATACTCTTGACAATAGTGACAGCTTTGCCTTGTATTGTAATCCCAATTGTAGTGGTGTACATAGTTTTCCTTCCTTACATGCTGATTTGGTGTCCACATAGGCTTTGATCTACACTCAAATGCTTTAAGTCAATACTTCTTGCAATTATACTAGTGTCCATCAAATCTTTATGTCCTTGTGAATTTAGACCTGTAATCTTGTGTCATATGTCCTTGCATCTTGCACTTCTGACAGTAACCCTTTCTTTTGGGTGTGTTTGGCTTATTGATCCTTCTACTTCTGCAAACATTAGTAGTATGCCCCTTTTTATTACAATAATGATAAGTGGGTTTAGAATCCTTACCTTTGTCACTTCTTTGCTTAGCACTCTTTGATGATTCCCTGACTTCAATTCTATTGTATCCAAGTCCTGATGTATCATGGGCCGATCTTTGGGATTTTAGAAACCATTCAAAGTACTTGATAGCTTCACTTGACTTGTTGAGATTCCCTACTATTTCTTTTTCTCTATTCAATTCAATCTGTAGTTGTTCATTTTGCATCCTAAAAGTAGAGATCTCAATATCTTTCACATTGAGTTCATGATGAAGATTCTTCAGTTGGGCAAGTGTATCTATTTGCATGTTTGAGATTCTTGTTAATTTAGTACATTTTTCTTCAATTCTATTTGCAAGATTTTTTTTTTCATCTTCCATCATAACTCTATCCTCAACTGCTCTTTTTTTTTTCTCAGTGATCTCGCATAGCATCATGGCCTATGATTCATGCTCTATCTTAAGAGTTCTTATCTCTTCTATTTGAACTCTATTTTTCTCCATCAGTTCTACTATTGTAGCATCAAATTATTTGGAATCTCCTTTGATAAATACTTGTGTGGTGTCAATCTCCTTGTAGTGAATATCATTTTTGGCTATAGCTATTTCCTTCCTTCCTTTTAAGGATTTTCTTAATTCCTCTCTAGCTTCCTTTACCTTGTGTAGAGCAAGATGCACATCTATCACCTAGTTCTTAATGATCTTTCCAAATTTGAAAACTTCCATCTTCAAATCTTTTCCTCCAAGCTATTAGGCTTCTTCTTGAGAGAACTTGGCTCTAATACCAATTTTTGGAATGTCTTAATGGAAAGAATGCATTTGAGAGGGGGGGGGGGAGTGAATTAGATGTACTAGCCTTTTAACCACTTTTAAATTCTTAATAACATATAACTAAAATTATCATGCATGCATATAAACATTAAACAATCATGAGAAACAAACATGCATCACCACGTAACACTTGAGATTTTGGTGACCCAGAAACCCTCCAAGAATAAGAAGGTAAAACTGGGGTGAGGATGATACCCACAAAATTACTGCAGCAATTGATTTCAACCACTTTTGATGGTTTGCCCCGTTAAAGGCCTACCCTGTTAAAGGCTACAACACATTGTTAAATGTGACCCTGTTAAAGGATTTCTATACCCTGTTAGGAGTGTGCCTTGTTAGAGGACTTAAGAAAATTCAACTTGGAATGTCACCCTATTAAAGGATTTACATAAGGTTGTTAAAGCTACCCAAGTCCATGGGATATCCAAGTTCCTAATACAATTGTGAGAGAGTATTAGAATAATACACCTCATATAATGCAATCTCTGATGTTGATATTAGGTACTTGATCTATTCTACTATTAACTAATCTCTTCTAGATCTGATCTACTAATTGTCTTCCTTGTTCTATTCTAATCAACTGGATGTGTAAATGATGTCCTTTCCTCTTAATCTTTGACACCAATGTTCTACAATGACCTTAATAGGCTCTTCTTTTCCTTCTTCACAGAATTCCTTTCTCTTCGCTTACTCTTGCATTATTCAATGTCATCAAGACTACCTTATAAAGACTAGTGGTCCATCATGCATCCTTGATAAAAATGTTCCTGCTCAAACCCTTGAAATTCACCCATTGGCTGCATCCAATCTCCAATTTTCTAATTGGTTGCATGAGGATCACATAGGTGATTGTGAGGATTTGATCTTATCTCCTTATCCTACTATGAGTCATGCATAACCATTTTTCATCTTTGTTTGTGATTGCACAAACTTTTATGTTGATCCTGCATTGCTCGGCACATGAAGTAATACTAATGCTCGGCACCATCTATTCTGGATTTCTCGACATCCACTATGGTTCATGTGTTAGTTGGCTCCTATAGATTTCTTGTGTTACTTGGCACCTATTAGTTTTCTACATTGCTCAGCTCTTGCTAGATCTCGAGTCACTCGGCATCTACTGTCATGTGTTGTGCTTGGTAGAAACTGTAGTTTTCTCGACACTATCTATGACTCGACACATAAAGAAATTCTAGCTCAACTTCTATTGTATAATCGACATGTATAGTGAAGATGATTAAGTGTGTTGACACTCATTTGTCAATCATACTTATAGATCAACATAAGCATTATCACACCTGATCTGATTTGTTAATGCAATCTATCCTTTTCCTTTTACATGACATGGTTCATCATTACCAAATCTAACACTTCCACCATCATAGTGTTGCAAGTTGTCAAAATTTAATTTATCACCAGTAATATTGTGAGAACAACAACTATCTATGATTCATGTGTCATTCTTGCTAACATGAGAAATGAGGGTCATCTTATCACTTTCATCATCTAATTCATCTTTAATAGTACTATAAACCATTTCATCCTCATCACTACTCTTAGTCTTTAGCCATATAACAAGATTTCTTACCTTTATCCTTGTTCTCTTTGTTTCTTTTGAAATCTTTCTTTCCTTTGTACTTATTGTATTTCTTTTCTTCTTTGACTTCTTTGTTTGGACACCTTGTAGCAATGTGACCAACTTCTTTATAGGAAAACAAAGTAGAGGTATTTTGCCTTTGTATTTTCCTTTGCCTTTAGGAAATCTTCTTTCAAGCAATGCTTCAATAGTGTCGAGATCATCATCAAAATATTTTTCATCTTCACTTTTAGACTTATTTCTAGATTTTCCAACTTTCTTTTTGATTGATAGCTTAGCTTGAAATGCAGACACGCTATTACTAGCAATAGGAACATAGTTATCATAGTTATCCAACTCAAAGGCTATCAACCTACCCACTAATGTATCCAAATTTATATCATTTTTAGGATCACATCTCTTCTCTTGAATTTCTAAAACTCTAATTGCATAAATACAAAATAAGGGTTCTAAGTACCTTGCTTACTATTGTTACATCATCAATTATTCTTCTTAAGGCTCTGATTGCACTTTACACTAGCTTTGATTCTTTCAATGTATTTTGTAATGTTTTCATCTTCTCTCATCTTCAGTTGATCAAATTGACCTCTGAGACTTTCTTCCCTAGTTCTCCTTACATTTTTATTTCCATCATAGATAGCCTTCAACTTGATCCACGTCTCATGAGTAGTATCACAATCTTTGACTTCATCAAATTTAGCATAATTGAGAATAGAGGCAATTCTAATCATCATGATTCTTTTTTTTTTCTGATTTCTTCAACAATAATAGTTCTAGTAGGTGCCACATACTCGGTGTTAAAATATTTTAGAACTAAGTCTCCAATGGTTTTTCAATGTAGGTTGATGACTTCCTACCATGCTTGGAAGTTATCTTTGTTCAACTTAGGAATTTCCCTTCTATAAGACTTCTTTGATCTTTAGCTTACATCCCTAAAACCTTATCTGTAAGAACCAAATTCTATGATACCAATTTTCGGAAATGTAATAGGAGTAACTGAGAGGAGAGGTGTGAATTAGTTACCACAAAAGAAAATCCTAGTCCCTTAAGATGTTAGTACAAAACAAAACCAAACTCTACTGCTATGACTCAGTTTACACTAAGAATAATTGTCACTTGATAAACACTTGATTAATATTGAATATAAGCACATTTACTTTGTTAACAATTAACATGAAGATCTTATGATATTAAGTGTAACTAACCCTAATTAACTTAGTTGTAGAAACATAAGTCAAACAACATGAGCACATGAGACACTAGGATTTGACGTGGAAGCCCAATTTGGTAAAACCACCAATTACAACTAGTTACTATTTTTCACTCTTCTAAACCGAGCCCTATTAAGAGCCAACCCTATTAATAATAAAAAACACACTATTAAGTGAAACCATGTTAAAAAAATTAGTTCACTCTATTAGGAGTGGCCTTGTTAGAGGTCTTTAGACACTTCAATCTAGAAATGCCACCTTGTTAGAGGATTTGTAAAATAATTTTTAAGCTAACTCTATTAAGAGATTTGGATCACTACTATAATTATTAGAAAGTAACAATGACTTGACTTGATTTTTGATGCAATTGACTTGTTGATTTTGGATCTCAGTTCTGGCTTGATTACTTGATCTTCCTTGATCAAATCATTCTTTGCATCTTGGTCAAAAAGAATACTCTTATAATCCTTCCAATTTTCTTCTTCTATTCCACACATTCTCTTTTCAATCTTTAACTAAACCTTATACTTATATGAATTACATTTTCAAGTTGGCTTGAATACACTAAAATATATTCAATAATCAACCCTTGAGTCGGCTAGAACAAAAAAATTAATCCTGTTAGTGTAAATAAGTATTTACTTATTACACTTACTTAAGTTTACTTAGGTTAATGCAGTATTTAATTATTTTTCATTATTTTATTTATTTTATTTGTGAGACACTTAGGAGTTTGTGCACTCTTGTGAGTTGTCTTGATGAAATCACAGGGGTTTGCACCTCTTTTAAGTACATGTTGCCTACAACACAAGAATCTTCTACACACATGTGACACTTTGTCATTTTTATCCATTCATCTAGAATGTTGGATAAGGTGCTTAGTTTTCTTATCTCCTAGTTGTTTCTAGAGACATTCTAGGTGCTTCCTAAGAGGCCTTTATATACAGGCACTCCTAGTGTTTTGAACACCACCTTCTGAATAGAGCAATGTATTCAGACATACTCTGATTAATTTATCATATCCATTTTTGGTCTACTGTGTGCTTGTGTTTGAGTTCTTAGTTCCTAGGTGAATTTTTCCCTAAGGAAAATTCTTACATGGTATTAGAGCAACTTGGAGATTTTCTCATCACATAGCCATTCGAGACCATCATCTTGCTTCATCACCGCAGCCTAACTCTAGAGTACTACAGAAATTGAGAGTGTCCAGCATCAGATCTGACCTCACCATTCCATCCAGAATGTTGATCCGGTGAAAATTGGCTACAAAACTGCCTACCCTAGGCCAAAGTCGATTATGAGGAATTTTTTTTTGCAAATCGGCACTCGAAGGACCAATTTGCAAAATTGGGACTATAGGAGAGATTTTTTACAGGTGAAGATTGAAGCTTGTTGGTGCAAATCTGATATTTGCATCACATTCAGAAGGTCCAAAAACCCCTAGATCAAATTTTGTTTCATCCAAATCAGACCTCTGAGGCAAAATCTAGAGCCATTTGTTTTATGGAAGCATGGTGGCAATTTAGAAAAAATAACAGTAGCAGTGATTTACAAACAGCGATATCCTCCTCATACGGACTCCTTTTTGCAAGCAATTTTTTTTTTTTGTTTTGGGGTAGGATTTTGTGATCTACACATTGGTGTAGGTGGTTGGAGATCTATGTTTCTAAATTTTTCTGCAACTCCAAAATCTCAAATTTTACCACTTAAAATGCTTGGTACGAGCTCATCTGGACTCCAAATCAGGTTTCATTTTTTTTTAAGTGCATATTTTTTGGTCTACTTTCCAGACCTGCAATCACATTATAGGTTTTGTAGAAAAAAATACTACATTTAGAAATAGGCCCTAAATTGGAAAGTGGCTTTCAAGTGCCAATAGCATCTTTTTCAAAGGGGGTTTCTTTGATTCTTTGGGGGTTCATTAATTGATCTCATGGAGTCTTGTGAGATTTGTCAATTTGGTATTAGAACACAATTGACAACAAGGAACTATTAAAAATGGAGGACTTTGATAATAGACCATCTAAGAGAACATCCAGGATTGCTTCCTTATCTCTATTCAATGTCACCACATTTTGATTGGACATATATTATCAAGGTTAATCAATTTGTACATTAAAGTATGAGTAGAGAATCTTTTGGTCCTCTTAGATTGGTACATTTTCCTTGTGATATTTGGTGGTCTATTTGGGAAGCATGTGGAGATCCATGTGATCCTCCATCTCTAGTGGACTTTCTACATCTAGTCACTCCAGCTATGGTTTTTTCCTCCTCAGATGAGATCACACCTCCAACTCTTGTTGCTCCTATTGATCCTATTTCAATAACAAATGCTTCAAAATCAATGCAATAGGATACTTTATGTCTTCCTACTCTACCTTCATGCAAATAATTTCTTTTAGACATTGCACAATTGTTCTAGGAGTCTCACATTAAATATGTGGGAGACATTATTGGTGACATCCATCTTCTATTCAAGCTAGATATTCCATCCTTGGCTGCAATGACACATTCATGTACTTTAGCACTGTAGGGTACTCGTGATCTTCTAGGTGATGATTTCTTGCCAAACATTTCCGTTCTATTCTTGGAGTCACACACAGTAGATATGGGAGACTTTTATGATGATTTCTCACTTCTCTTTGCTAAGGAGTCTTCTAAAGTTGTTGCGAGGGCCCACTCTAACCCTCAACTCCATGCTCTACATGATCAATCCTTCCAGATTGGTGTGATTGTGGATTCTTCTGTACAACATCTGTAGGAGGCCTCTTCATCAGTTAAGAAGACTGTTGGTTTCCTAAACAAGGTTCTACCTCCTTCCTTGTTTGATCTGCTCTTCTCTTCAACAGTTTTGGAGGAAGCCATCATCAATATCGACACAGGGACTTTTGAATAGGTTTCAGAGATACTAGTCATCATACAGATTCCTTCTCCATCCAAGGGATGCATCTCACAAGTACCCTTGCTCTTGTTTCTTCCAAAGGGGAGGAACATCATTTAGAGGTCATGGATCAACTTTTACATTGAAGCATTTCTCACTAATCGACAAACTACTTTTAAGAGGGGGGGGGTGTGGACTACCTCGTCTCCTTCTTCTCTTTTTTGGGGGGAACTTTTTCATCATAGGAGGTTTTATCCTTGTCCATTCTTTCTTGTATATATATGGATGTATGTTGTAATGGAGGGGTCTTGTTTACTCCATCCATTGATGCATCCTTATTCATCTCTCTTTTTGGGGGAGGGTTTTTCCCATGAGGTTTTCCCTCTTTCCCTGCTTTATGGGAGATTTGCACCTTCATTATGTACATGGGTACCTAACATGGCCTAGTAGCCGAGACCCATTATGCATCTTCATCCTAGTTTGGTAAGCTTAAGGGAATTCCCCTAAGTTGCACTTATGGGGGGGTGTTGGTGTAAATAAGTATTTACTTATTACACTTGCTTAAGTTTACTTAGGTTAATGCATTATTTAATTATTTTGCATTATTTCATTAATTTTATTTGTGAGACACTTAGGAGTTTGTGCACTCTTCTAAGTTGTCTAGATGACATCATAGGGGTCTGCACCTCTTTTAAGCACATGTTGTCTACAACACAGGAATCTTCTACACGCATATGATACATTTTCATTTTTATCCATTCATCTAGAATGTTGGATAATGTGCTTAGTTGTCTTATCTCCTAGTTGTTTCTAAAGACATTCTAGGTTCTTCCTAAGAGGTCTTTATATACAGGCACTCCTAGTGTGTTGTTCACACCACCTTCTAAACAGAGCAATGTATTTGGACATACTCTGATTAATTGATCATATCCATTTTTGGTCTACTATGTGCTTGTGTTTGAGTTCATAGTTCCTGGGTGAATTTTTCCCTAAGGAAAATTCTTACAAATCCAATAGACTCAATAAACTAATATAAGAAAATTATTTGTTAGCTGACCCAAGTTAGTTAACACTAACTCAAAAAATAATTTTCTTTGTTGACCAAGTAAGCTCGGTTAACACTACAACTTGAACTGAATTTCCTTTGGTAACTAAGTGAGCTTAGATAACACTAGTTCCATGCAAACTTTCCTTTGGAGCCCAAGTGAACTCAATAGACATTGTTGTCTATGAACATCTCTTTGGTGACCAAGTGAACTTGGTAAACATTGAAACACTTGTCAGACACATGTAACCATCTTCATTTCCCAAGTGATCTTGATAGACAATAACTATTAGAGATATGACATTTTGTGTAACATCAAAGACAATATAAAATTTATAAATTGTTTCAAAAATCATCATCATTCTCTATGCATGAAAATTCTCCTTGTTTGACTTTGGTACCTCCCTTTTGTACACCATGATCATTTTCTTTAAGTGCGTTCAAAGTTTTCTCTACAAGGCCCAATACTCAAATTTTAATTGGTAGAATACTTATAATAACTAAGAGCATGGTGAATAAGTTATCCATGGTTCATGTGTACCAATTGAACAAACAAACAATTAAACAACTTTATATCTTAACATGAAGCACCATGGGTTGATGTGAAGAACAACAAGAAGAAAAATAGGAGGGACCCTTCACCAGTCTCACCTGCAACCACCTAGAGTAGGGTGAAAGCTGATACAAGTATCAAATATAGTACCCCCAGAAGGAAAAACAAGAATCAAATTAGAAAGGAAGAAACAAGGAGGAATATTCTAGATGGGACCCAAAGAACGATCCAGGAACCATGTAGCCAAAATAAAGTATGAAGGTCATTTCTATCATGCCCAAAATAATGAGACAAAAACATGAGGAAATATTTTTTATTTTTTTTATTTAATTAATCCACTATGTTAATATATGTTTGACTAAAGACACACAAGACACATTAGGTTTTCTAAGGTTCCATATTTCATTTCATGTCTCAGTTCAATCTCCTAGTTGAGCTAGGTTAAATCATTTAAAAACTTTCATTAAGATAACTTGTTACTTGTTTCCAATATTAAAAAGGACTTCATAACTAATTAAAATATTTAACCATTTAAATAATAAATTATTCATGACTTCCATTTCATAGGTTAAATCAACATATGAATATAAAATCTGACATTGAATTATTCTAATAGATTAGTGTTCCTAGTTTTAAATTTAACTTTATCAAATCTATCTACTCATAGAAATTAAAATTCATTTTTAATTAAAGTTTTTATTCCCCACTTTCTTAAAAAATTAATAACTATAAAGGAACAATATTACCACCTAAGGGCCTTAGTTCAGTTTGGGATGTTGCTCCTGTATCATGTCCAGATTTTGGATGGGGCTTCTCTATAATGGGTACTTCCAACAAGGATATGGGTGAAAGATAGCATAGTGGTATCTTTCCGTCTTGTGGGGTTTTTTTCTCCTCATTTCAGCCATGTTTTATAGAATGTTGAAAATCTTGTTAATCTTGTTTTGACTGAATTTGACTCCCACATGTCTGCTATGTGATGATATTGTAAAATTTGATAAACTTCAAATTTTGATTGGTTGTTCATTGATATAGTCAGATTGTAAATATCAATGTTAAGTCAATTGTAAATATTGCAACGATGCGAGGTTTTCTTTCTAGTTATTTCCCAGTTGAGCTCTTGAACCAGTTTATATAAATATATATCTAGTGGCTCATCCACTTTTACCAAAAAATAAAATAAAAATATTACCACCTTTTTTTTAAAATAAAGAAATAACATTGTCACAATTAGATAACATTAATTAATACTAACTACAAATTGAACATTAACTAATCCAATTAATACTTAACTAACATACTATCTCATTTTTAAAAAATCAATCTTAAATCTCACTATCTTTATATCATTTAATTTAATTTTTATCACTCTCACCACAATCTTTCTTAGGTCAAATTCACCACAATATACCAGTTGAAGTTGTGTTATCGCTCTCACCAAATTGGTATGATCCTACATACATATATATCACTATCTGTATTATTCCATTGTTTACACAAGTTCTAATTATCATCCAAGAATGTACTGAATGTTTTTTTTCTTATCAACAATTTCATATTTCATGTCTTGTATTCATAAATGACTTATGAATTAATCCTTAGGTTGTAGGTTTGCAACTACATATGTATAAAATCATTATTACAATGTTGTCAATTGTTTACTTATCTAAATGTCAATGTTTACTTATTCATTCTTACAACTATCTCCTTGCTGATGATATAGGTCATCCTCATTATTCTTATCATACCTCATGGCTTATAATCCTCTTATTAATTAACTCTAAAACTTGAAACTTTATTTCATATTAGGTTGATACTTCCATTGCGACATTACATTTTCTATATTGGAAGGTTATAACTGATCCAAGAATTACAATACCAGAGTCTACAAGCATTCACTTGATAGTTAAAATTTAGTATTACTCATGCATATATAATAAGACTGGTAACATAATTAGACTCACATAACCCTAACTTAGAAGTTTACATTTTCTTATCTTATTGATTCAAAACTATATGTTGCATGCTTATCACCATTTAATTTCACTCTTAGCACCATATATTTTAGATAGATTCATTCCCCAATTAGGGTTCCATTCCCTATAGTAGACTAAGATATTCATATTCTTTGGATGTTCCTAACTAACTCTCTCTTGTTGAATAGCTTCTTGCATTAGTAATCCTATCATTTGAGATTTCCAAAGGTTACTTGTACATTCCAATTTAGCTCCTATTTTCTTTCCAAGGATTACTAGAAAAATACATTTTAAATTCATAATAGGTTAGAGGTATCCCAATAACTTGGTAACATGGTGTACTTTTCAAGTGTTACCTTTCTTTTTACTCACCATTCATTTATGTATTTAATTTTTTGATGTGAAGGTACAATTTTAGATTATGAAGATCATAGGTTTCCTTCACTTATGTTTTAATGTCCAAACCATAGTAGTCTACTAGATCACTTCCATACTTGAACTAAAAAATTTCCATGAGTGATCAGGTCAGCTAAAATCTAACTTCTACTAAAAATGATGTGAAACACCTTGTCTCTAATTTCTAGGTTATTTAATCCTTTTTGCTTACATGATTAAAAAGATGTTTTACGGTTCTTAATTTAGTTTTCCTTTAAGGTGATTGCGTTCAAACTAATTTTGAATTTCCTTATGAGATCATAATATATCTTTACATAAATATAACATTCTTGCATCAATCTAGTTGTTCCAGTCATTAAGACTGGGCTATTTGTTTATGGTTGACCATTTACAATCATTAATACAAATTCTAGGTTTACTTGTTACTCTCATTTTTTTTAGATGGAATTCATTAGCTTTATTTAAAATTCTTGCAAGGAGAGATGCTTACTTGATATGGTAATATTTAAATGTCCACACTTAACATGGACCCATTATTGTCCAAGTGTCACGAAACTAGGCTCTGATACCAAAATGGCATGCCCGTAATAACGGGGCAAAAACACATGAAAATATTTTTTTATTTTTTTAAGTTAATTAATCCATTATGTTATATATGTTTGACTAAAGAGATACAAGACTCATTTGGTTTTCTAAGGTTCTATATTTCATTTTGTGTCTTAGTTCAATCTCCTAGTTGAGCCAAGTTATATAATTTCAAAACGTTTGTTAAGATACCTAGTTACTTGTTCCCAATATTAAAAAGGACTTCTTAACTAATTAAAATCATTAACCATTTGAAAAATAAATTATTCATGACTTCCATTTCATAGGTTAAATCAACATATGAATATAAATTTGACTTTTTCTTATTCTAATAATTGGAGTTCCTAGTTTTAATTTTAACTTTATCAAATCTATCTAGTGATAGAAATTAAAATTCCTATTTAATTAAAGTTGTTATTCCCCTCTTTATAAAAACATTAATGACTATAAAGAAATAATATTACCAACTTTTTTTTAATGAAGAAAAAATAGTGTGACAATTAGATAACATTAATTAATAATAACTACAAATCAAACATTTACTAATCCAATTAATTCTTAACTAACATACTATCTCATTTTTAAAAAATGAATCTTAAATCTCACTATCTTAATATCAATTAATTTAATGTTTATCAATTGCTTTCTAAACATTGCAAATATTAATTAAATCTTTTATCACAAAAATAATATATATTTTAATTAAATTAAATTAATCTAAAATAATATTATTTTTGTAAGAATTTGGCAAAATTCACTCAGGAACTAAGAATTCAAACACAAGCACAACTGTAGACCAGAAAGAGAAATTATGATCAGATTGCTGATATATTCATTCAATATGCCATGCTAAGAGTACAATAGGAGTGTCTATATATAAAGGCCTCTAAGATACATCTAGAATGCCTCAAAATCAGTATCATGATAGGTCATACAACTAGGCACATGTCCACCAGAAATGGGTTATCCTCCATTAAGCACAAAAGTAAGTGCGATGATGAGAGGATAAGCCTACAAGGGTGGAATATGCAAATCAGTGTTGTAAACAACATTTTCTAAAAAGGGAGTGCAAGTAACTATGTTGTCTACATGATAACTCAGTGAATGATGCAAACTCTAGTGTTGTAGACATCATGTGCCGAAATAGAGTTGTGTACTTCTATGTTGTCAACATGACAACTCAAAAAAATGTAAAAACTCCTGAGTGTCTCAAAAAATAAAATAATATAAATAATGCATTAACCTAATTAAACTTAAGTTAGTGTAAATAGTAAATATATATTTACAACAACCCCCCCCCCCCCCCCCCCCCCTTAAGTGCAACTTAGGGGAAGTTGTTAAGCTTATGAAAACTAGGATGAAATGCGAGATGGGTCCCGACTACTAGGCCATGTTAGGTACCCATGTACAAAATGAAAATGCAATCTCTCATGAAGGGGAGAAAGAGGGAAGACCTCATGGGAAAAGCCCTACCCCAAAAAGAGAGATGAATAGGGATGCATAGATGGATGGAGTAAGCAAGACCCCCCCATTATGACATACATCCAGTATATACAAAAGTGAAGAATGAGAAGAACAACAACCTCATAAGAGGAAAAGGTTCCCCCCCATAAGAAAGAAGAGGAAGAGAGACAAGGTAGTCACCCCCCCAAATGAAGAATGCCTATCAATGAAAGCCACTCAAAGGAAGAAGCTAGTCCAAGAGTGCAAAATGATGTTCCTCCCCTTTGGAAGAAATAATGGAAAGGTACAATCCTGAAGATGTATAGTGGCCTTGAAACCTGCTCAAGTATCCTTGTGTTGATGTTGATGCTGGCCCCTTCCAATTGTGCTAAAAAGAATGAATGTAGATCTGGAAAGGATGTTTGTTGAACCTGTTCCAATGAACCATCTATCTCCTCTGCTGACAAAGAGACCTCCAAAAACTATTGTTCATAAGGATCCACAATCATGCCAACTTGGAAAGATTGATCATGTAGATAATGGACATGAGGGTCAGAGTGAGCCCTCACAACAATTGTAGAAGGATCAGCATAATCAATGAGAGGATGTAAGTCCTCAAGGATGTCTCCCTAGTCTGCAGTGTGTGACTCCGCAAAAAAACCTGCAATATCTTCCATGTAGTCATCATCTAAAGTTGGAGCTAGAGGATGAGATGTACCATGTCGCTCTAGACCTTTCATTATGGCAATATAAGCATGTGGACTATACTGATGATGTGACCTCTCACTATAACTATCGATAGAACCCCACGTGTCTAAATCTATTGAAGCACTATCGATGGTGTTTCTATTAGTTTCTATAGTGTATGATGTGTGGAGAGGATTAGAGGATAAGCTAGGTGAACTTTCCTAAAAGTGAACATCCTTTTCAATAAAAATCTTATAAGTCTTTGGATCCATAAGTCTGGAAGCCTTAACACTATCTTTATATCCTATGAAAGTACAAGGCCTAAGTTCCAGTGCCTTGCATCCCCTCGAAGACAGGTTTACCCATGCTAGACAATTGAAGACTCTAAAGTGACTCATAACTAGTTTTTTACCACACCATGCTTGAAAAGGAGTCTTCCTCTTTAAGGCATTATGAGGAAACTTGTTAAGTATGTGAGCAGCACTACTAATGACTTCAACTTCAAGTGTAGGATCAAGAGACTTGGTTTTTATCATGCAACTTGCCATGGTCTTGAGAGTTCTAATCCTCATAGCTACAACATCTATCTTGTGTAGACTGAATGTTGGTGGATTCTAGAGATATATTCCCTCATGCTTGCAAAAGTCTCTAAGTCTTCTGTAAACATATCTGTTCTCATTGTCCACCCATAGTACCTTAATGGATTTCCTTGATTTGTGTTCAACATGAGTCTTAAAGGCTTGAAGCTTATGAACCACCTCATTCTTGTGATAAAGGAAGTAGACCCAAGTGAAAATGTGAAGAGTCATCAACAACTGTGAGGATATAGTGGCCTTGGCTGACTTAAGTCATTGCAAACGGTCCTGCTAAAACTATGTGAACCAACTAGAGAAAAATTGGTGCTCATGAATACATGTCTTTATCATTATTCTCATAGAGAAGCATATCCACTAAACATTAGGAACACTCTCCCTTAGAAAATTTGATGTTAGGTAGATCTTTGACCATTTTGAGCAAAGTTGTTGAAGATGGCAGAAGGCAAGATGATCAAACTGCTCATGTCATAATGTTGTTTGTGAAGTAGAGTGAGTCAAAAAGGATTTAGAAGGAGACTTAGGCACAAAGTGGGAGAAGGAATAAATCCTCTTGTCATCATTGACCTTCCCACTGCAACCAATGAATCATCTCTAAGACAACAGACCATCACTGAATCTGGAAGGAACTCAACTCTATGACCATCTCCAAGGTGAGTGATTTGGTAAAATGATAGGAGATTGGAGCTAAGCTTTGGAATGTAAAGAACATCTTTGAATTCCCCATTTTCCATTTCCACATGTCCTTTTCCTTCAACTTCCATTTTAGTATCATCTCCCATTAAGATGTGTGGTGCCTTTGACTACTTCAATGAAGAAAAGTCTCCCTATGAAGAACCCATATGGTAGGAGGCACTTAAGTCATGTATCCATTCTAAAGAAGAACTTGAATTTGCCATAAGTGCTTTCCCTTTACCCTTTGAAGAGGTTGGAGTTTAATCCTTGGAAGTACCTGGCACTTAAATCTTGTTCTTCATGAGTAGATTTTCCAACTCATTGATTCTTTTAGTTTTGCAATGATGCTCATCATGATTTGGCTTTTTGTAGTATGCATAATTTTTTTTTCCTTCTTTACATTACTTCCCTTCTTATTGGAAGAAGAATTTCCTTGCTATGAGGAGGATTTTTGTGTCTCAGATTGTGATTTCCACTTCCACTACTTCTTCTTATTGTTGCTAGAACTTTTTCCTCCTTGACTTGATTGGTGCTCATCACTAGCCACTAAGGTTTTGGTCTTTGATGACTTGAGAAGTCCTAAATCCATCAAGTGAGATTGTTCAACAATCAACATCTCTACGCATGCATCAAATGTAGGCTTTTGGTAAGCAGATCCCATGGTCAACATATGAGTATTGAAACTTGAAACAAAGGAAGCATACTCTAAAGGTAGCCTCTTTGGCATGTGATGAATAAACTTTTCGTCCTTCATGGGATTTCCACAATCTTTAAGAAGTGCCCTATACTCATTGGCTTTGTTGATGTGATCCTGAATTGTGTCAAAGTTCTTTGGATTTAAGAAAAGTATATCATCTTCAATCTAAAATCCCTTTTCTTCATCCACCTTATCATATAATGATTCAAGTTTATCCCATGCAGGTTTGGATTCTATACAATTGGCAATGTGAAAGAAGAGATCTCTATGTACACAACTCTTGATAATTCCTAAAGCCTTTTGGTCTTGCTTTTTCTAATCAATGAGTTCTTTAGCATCAATTGGTTTGGTAATTGTACCATCAACATAAAGACTATAGCCTTTTTCCATTAATCTACTCCAAGCAATATCTTTCCAAGTAGAATAATTGCGTGATGTTAGAGGTGGACATTTAAATGAACCCATGATGTAGAAAAGAGCACTAAAGAGAGACACAAGAACATAGTACACACCACCCCTTTTCACTCAAGAAAAAGTACCCCCCAAAAAAGATGTTTTTGGCACTTTATAAGTAGTGTGTATACAATGGACCACTTTTCAAAATGAACAAAGTGGACTTTCTAATTTTTCTTTTACAATTACCTTTTGAGGCCCAAATCTATCACTAAGTACTATAGCGCAGATGTACAACAATTTTGAAAAGTAATCAAAGCTTTACAATGCAGAAAAAGGCCTAGTTTTGAAAGTGAGAATTTTATCAACACAACCCTAGAATCTGACTAAAAATCTAGAAAGTAGACAAAAAATAAACACTTACAAAAAAAAAAAAAAAAAAAAAGACCTGAAAAAGTGAGCAGATGTGCCCGTATGAAACATTTGAAGTTGCAAAATGCAAGATTATGTAGGTAGAGTCATCAAAAAATGCAATTTCTAAAAAATCCTTGTACCAAAACCAAAAAAAATACCACCACTAGAAATTTGATGAAATTCTACCTAGTTTCAAAAAAAATTAAACCTGAATCAGACTCTGAATGTCCAAGTTATAGGCTCCCAAAGTCAGGCTACCAAAGCAAAAAGCAATCTAGAGAGGGGTCTGGAAGTAAAACTGTGTTCTTAAATTTGATGGTCAAATGGCCATCAGAATAGTTCAAAATGGACTAAGAATGATGGTTAGACGATTGTCAAATTTATCCTTATGCTTGGATGATGTCAGCAAAGAAATGACCACTTGGGCTGACGTGGTAGGAAGATGTGGCCATACGATCATACAAATTGTATGGATTGTACTAAAAAATGCTAACATGTGAAACTGCATGGCTAGTGATGTGTCAAGCATAATCAACATACTGACATGATAATTAAAGGTATAGTTTGGCTAAGTTGTCACCACGTGGCAAGAGATGTGACTGCATGTGAATAGGACACCTGTCAAGGAAATGGCATTTGTCCACTGTGGCACTATCATTGTGAGGTGGTAGATGATCTAAAAGACACTAGAAGAAGTAGTTTGTAACACGAGGAAAATCACATGTGGGCTAGAGTTTCAACTTGTAGTCGACAAAATAATGTTTTGTAGAGTTTGGGGTTTTTAATACTATGGAAAAATTTTTAAAATATTTTCCCACATTCGATGTGGGTTGTAATTTGGAGTAATTTAAATGAAATGCTACCACAATAGTAAACAAAGTGAGAGGAGAGGTTTGTGTTGTTCGCTGGGTTTGTTGAACTCGCTACCTAGGAATGTAGTAATGAACACCAAAATTTGTAGATGATTAATTGCCTGCCAAATAATATAAAATATACTATGCTCATAAAAAAAGAATTTCCCTACTTAGGGCTAGGATCTAACAGCTTGGTACTTGCAAAAAAATTTCTTTACAAGGCCACCTGGCCTTAAAAAAAATTCTTAAAAATTCTAAAAAAAATAGAGAATAATAGAATGACAGATCCAAAAATTAATTAATGAGATCTATAAATGACCATAATTGAACTCCAAATCAGGGCCTGTGGGTGCTAATTTGTAAAAAAGAATGCCTGATGGTTGAATTTGGCCAAAGATAGCTAAATTTATAGTCGATCTTCACCGAATAAGCATTTTGGATGCAATGGCAAGGTCAAATCTGGCTCTAGATGCTCCTAAATTTTGCAGTACTGCAGATTTGGGCTGAGGTGTTGAACCAACAATGGTCTCGAACGGCTATGTGATGAGAAACTCTCTAAGCTCTGATACAATGTAAGAATTTTCCTTAGGGAAAATTTCACGTAGGAACTAAGAACTCAAACACAAGCACAACTGTAGACCAAAAAGACAGAGTATGATCAGAATGGTGATATATTCATTCAATATGCCATGCTAAGAGTACACTAGGAGTTCTTGCATATAAAGGCCTCTAAGATACATCTAGAATGTCTCAGAATAAACATCATGATAATTCATACAACCAGGCACATGCCACCAGATATGGGTTATCCTCCATTAAGCATGGAAGTAAGTGTGATGATGAGAGGATAAGCCTACAAGGGTGTAACATGCAAATTAGTGTTGTAGACAGACTGTGCTAAAAAGGGAGTGTGAATAACTATGTTGTCTACATGACAACTCGGTGAATGATGCAAACTCTAGTGTTGTAGACACCATGTGCTAAAATAGAGTTATGTACTTCTATTTTGTCAGCATAACAACTCATAATGGTGAGCAAACTCCTAAGTGTCTCACAAAATTAAATAATAAAATAATGCAAAATAATAAAATAATACATTAAACTAAGTAAACTTAAGTAAGTGTAAATAGTAAATACATATTTACACCAACAATTTTTATTTACCTTTATAAATATTACACCCATAAACAATAATATACTATATCTACTAACAAACTAACTACTAAAAACATAAATTAAAACTAAATCTAAATTAAACTAAACTATCTCCAACTTTACTTTATTTACTTAACTTACTAAAGCTAACAAACAACTAACTAAAAATTAACTAATTTTTTTAAAATTTGTATATTAATGATAGAAGCAACAATAAAATTAAACTAAAACATTCTTAATAAATTACTAAATCTATATAATTGTATCATTATGTTTTAATTTTATTAACCTAACTAAAATAGTACTAATTAAACAAATACTAATTTGACAACACAATTAAATTAACCAAATAACAACTAGCAATCTAATCCTAAGCTATTTCTAGATTTATTATTTTATCAATTACTAAAATTAACTGCCACTTATTACTAAAAATATTAATAAAATAAATATAAATATAAATACCAAGTCTTCTAATTGAATTTCTCCTCCCCACAACAATCCTCACTCATAAGACTTTAAGAAATAACTATTGAAGTTGACATGTTTAAATCAATTTTTTAAAAAGTAATAATTTCCACCTCCACATGTGATAACATCACCTTCTTCAATGTCTTGACTATGTATAAAGTTATGGTAGTAAAGTTTATTAGGTGAAATCTTAAGACAGACATAGGATAGTTAGATATTTATTTTATTTATCATTATTTTTTTTTTGAATTAGGTGAAATCTTAAGACAGACATAGGATAGTTAGATATTTATTTTATTTATCATTAATATTTTTTTGAATGTATTATATGTCACTTATAAATAAAATAAAATGAATGTTAAAAAGAATCTTGAAGGAGATGCTCTGTTCACTAAAGAGTTAATTGATTTTCCCATACAAAGGGCAGAGAGCTTTTTGCTCTTGAAAATAAGTTGTTTTCCTTTAAGTCCTTTATTTTGTAAGTGTAAGATTTGCAAATACAATTTAATTTATATGGTAAGGGGATATTTTTTAAAAAAATTCCTAGGATAATTAATAGCATAATGTTTGATATTTTATTGACGCATTTGAAAATGATTATTTTTCTTCTTAATAATTTTGAAAATACAAAGTGATACACCAATCATATGACTTGAATTTCCTCTAATCCATGTTCGAGATCAAATTGCAAAACTTAAGTAACATTATTTCTCCTAATTAGCATTTAAACATATGCATAAACATTTAAAATCATAAAGAATATCATCTGAAGGGAAATTACCAATTTTATTCAATCATCAGATTTAAGGACTCCCTTGCGAAAGAACTAGGGAAGAAAACCCAAGATCATAATCATTTCAAAAATAAGTTTATCATTAATATATTTATAGTAGGATCATTATCCTAAGGAGAAATCTTCCAACACATTGAATTGAAATATAAACTCTAAATTACTACTTGGCTCAATGACAAGGTAGCCATTACAAAACTTATAATTCCATTAAGGTAACCATTGAGATAACGAAACTGACTGGGAGACATACATATTTTACATGAAGACACATTTAACCCATTTACTCCCATCCCCAATTTGCACAATAGGTTCATTCATCGAACCAGACTAGGGAGAAGGTGGCCTTTTCCAGACAAGAGAAATCAGTCAAAACACCATAATAGATACCCTTTCCAGGCTAATATCAGAATAACTTTCATTCTTTCATAGATGCCCTTTTGAGGTTGATATCTCAAGAACTTCCGTTCTTTCACTTCTCAATTTCCCAAAACACAAACATGGTTTTTACTGATAAGTAGGGGCCCATAATACCATACTCTCTCCATCTCCTCATCATGAGGAGAGACTCTACACTGCTAGAGTCCAATCGAAACCCTCCTTTGTACATGTACTAGCTGATTATTAATAGTTCACTAACCTAGTCTGACTTGGATCTATAGGTTACTTGGCTAATCCTATTTATCATTCTAAAATGCATATACAAATCAAAAGTGGCAAGCGACACTATAAAATCACTGTTACAAAACATTAACAGTTAATAATTAAAAAGTGATACACACATTTAGTTTATGATATAAAAGAAATATGAAACAGCAAGGTCTGCAGCTTTCATTACATTCAACCCTAGTTTTCATAAATGGTACATAGGGTCGAGTTTTGATTCTTCATTAGATTTCCCAGCTAATAATCCCGCAAACTTCATTTCACACATCAGTAGTTTGAGAAAAATCACATTTATTTATTTAAATAACCCTTTCTCATTTTTGCACATATTTAATCATTAGTAATTACATATATAACATAACTTATTCATTAATTCAAATTAAAATACTAGAATAATCATAGTTAGGCATGCATATATACCTAAACACCATATACATCACCAATAAGGAATACTAAACTATCTTAATGAATATAACCTAATCATTGAGGTACCATAATCAACATCATCATCATTAGGTGAGACACCTTGTATCATTGTTGGTGCAAATTAATGTTTAAACAGTCAAGATAATCTAGTAGTTTTCCAATCACTAAGTATTTAAAACATGAACTTATCAATTGATCTCAATTTTCATTAGGACACCTAAAACATACAACATTACTTTATATCCATTCTAGTCTCCTATAATGTATTTAATAGAGAAATTCATATTTGATAAGTACATGTGAGGAGGGACCTTACATCCTACCCCACTAGCATTTGACTTCCTCCTAGAAGTCACTCAACTAAAATGTTCATTCCAAGATAGACATTTTCTAAACTTATTCCAAAATTTACTCCTATTAAAAGAATGTTTATACATACTGAGGGATGATAATGAATTTCCTAATTACTATTACTACAAACAAAGTTCAGTCCATAACTCTGGCATGGTTATATTTTCTAGTGTCAAACTCTTCTTAAAACATATTGGTCATATATAAACAACATTCTAATATGGTATAAAATACTTATAGAGTCTCTAATAATAATAATATCATAAGATATTCTAAATTCCACGTACCCACTCATCAGGGTAACAAGTGTATGACACTCTCTTAAATGAGATTTCTTATAATACAAATTTTCTCTTTATGCAAGGTTAATCACTTTTTCCTTTAGAGTTTCCATGACATATTGATTCTTTAATAGGCCATAAAACAAGTCCATCACTACACATGCACCTTTTCAATCTAAAAATCCATGAGGTTAACTTGTAACCTTATTAGTTTTATGTTGCAGTGCAAATCTATTACTCAAATTAGTCAAAAGATATCACTAGTCCTATTCTTGAAGTCCTGGGAGAGGGTGGGGCGCAAATACTCTCACTAATAATCCCATACCCTAATGCTATACATCCACTTGATTGTAAGGAATCCCTTTGGTAGGCCCATCATATGTCACTCTGCCAATAAAATTTAGAAGAAAGTGCCTCAAAATTGAAATTCAAGATCAAGGATGAAACATCCAACGAAAAAATTTGAAATAAAAAAATTAAGAGTGGGCACAATGGTAAAGTTTTAATAAAGAAATAAAGACATAACCTAGAGGCAAAATAGAATCATCAATAATAAAGTTCGCTAAACAACCCCAAATCACACTATTGCCAAAAAGGAAAGAATGTTAGAATACCAAAATCTAAAATCAGACAAATAAGAAAATAAATCCAATTACTAAAAAAATTTACATTACTGACATAATCTAGTCATACCAGGGTCTCTGAAGGAAAGGAGAAAACTTAGGTCTTCCAATTACATTGCAAGGATCTTAAATAGAGATTAGATGGCAGTCCAACGACCATGTTGTTCAAACTATGATTGATCCCACATACTGACTACATAGCTCATTTTATCAACGTCACCTATGATTAGGGTTTACTGTACTAAGCAGTTTGACCTAATTAGAACTCACTCAAAAGTACAGATGTGAGGATGCTAAAATTAGTCCCCTTCCATCTACTTTTTGTTATGTTGGTTCTTTTTTGAAGAACCTAAGCATATGTGACCTCAATGTTAGTAGAGTTGTACTCTGAGTTGCAATTACAAAACCAAATTTCTTATCCTTAATTTACTATAATTTCACATTAGGGCTCCTACTCATAATATTTCTTAGGTCAAATTCATCACAATATACTGGTTGAAGTTGTGTTATCACTCTCACCAAATTGGTATGATCCTCTCTCTCTCTATATATATATATCACTGTTTGTGTTATTCCATTATTTACACAAGTTCTAATTATCATCCAAGAATTTATTGACTACTATTGTTCTTATCAATAATTCCATATTTCATTTCTCATATTCATAAATGACTTATGAATTAATCCTTAGGTTGTAGCTTTGCAACTATGTATCTATAAAACCATTATTAGGATGTTGTCAATTGCTTACTTATCCAAATATTAGTGTTTATTTATTCATTCTTACAACTATCTACTTGTTAATGATATAGGTCATTATCATTGTTCTTATCATACCTCATGGCTTATAATCCTCTTATTACTTAACTCTGAAACTCAAACCTTTATTTCATATTAGGTTGATACTTCCATCGTGACCTTGATTTTTTCTATATTGTAAGGTTATAATTGATCCAAGAATTACAATACTAGAGTCTATGAGCATTCACTTGATAGTTAAAATTTAGTATTATTCATGCTTATATAATAAGCCTACTAACATAATCTTCCTATCTTACCGATTCAATACTATACGTTACATGCTTATCACCAATTAATTTCATTCTTAGCACCACATATTTTAGATAGATTCATTCCCCAATTAGGGTTCCATTCCCTATAGTAGACTAAGATATTCACATTCTTTGCATGTTCCTACCTAACTATCTCTTGCTGAATAGATTCTCACATTAGTGATCCTATCATTCAAGATTTCCTAAGGTTACTTGTAGATTCCAATTTAACTCGTATTTGATTTCTAAGGATTACTAGAAATATACATTTTAAATTCATAATAGGTTAGAGGTGTCCCAATAACTTAGTAACATGGTGTACTTTTCAAGTGCTACCATTCTTTTTACTCACCATTCATTTATCTATTCAATGTTTTGACATGAAGGTACAATTTTAGATTATGAAGATTGTAGGTTTCCTTTACTTATGTTTTAATGTCGAAAACAATAGTAGTCTACTAGATCACTCCCATACTTGAACTTAAAAATTCCCATGAGTGATTGGGTCAGCCAAAATTAGACTTCTACTAAAAATGATGTGAAACACCTTGTCTCTAAATTCTAGGTTATTTAATCATTTCTACTTACATGATTTAAAAGATGTTTTATAGTTCTTAATTTACTTTTCCCTCAAGGTGATCATGTTCAAAATAATTTTGAATTTCCTTATGAGATCATAATATACCTTTACATAAATATAACATTCTTGCATCAATTTAGTTGTTTCCAGTCATTAAGATGGAGTTATCTATTTATGGTTGACCATTTACAATCGTTAATACAAATTCTAGGTTTACTCATTAGTATCATTTTTCTTAGATGGAATTCATTATCTTTATTTAAAAAATTTGCGAGGAGAAATCCTTACTTTTTATGATAATATTTAAATGTCCACTCTTAACATAGACCCATTATTGTCCAAGTGTCACAAAACTAGGCTCTGATAAGAAAATATCATGCCCACAATAATGGGGCAAAAATACATAGAGATATGTTTTATTTTTTTAGTTAATTAATCCACTATGTTAATATATGTTTGACTAAAGACACATAAGACACATTTAGTTTAATAAGATTCCATATTTCATTTCGTGTCTCGGTTCAATCTCCTAGTTGAGCTAGGTTATATCATTTCAGAACATTTTTTTAAGATACCTTGTTACTTGTTCCCAATTTTAAAAAGGATTTCTTAACTAATTAAAATCTTTAACCATTTGAATAATAATTTATTCATGACTTCCATTTGATAGGTTAAATCAACATATGCATATAAATCTAACTTTTTCTTATTCTAATAAATTAGTGTTCCTAGTTTTAAATTTAATTTTATCAAATCTATCTAGTCATAGAAATTAAAAGTCCTATTTAATTAAAGTTGTTATTCCCCTCTTTGTTAAAACAATAATAATTATAAAGGAACAATATTATCACCTTTTTTTTAATAAATAAATAACATTGTCACAATTATATTTTATTAATAAATACTAACGAAAATTGAACATTAACTAATCCAATTAATTATTAACTAACATACTATCTCATTTTATAAATATCAATCTTAATTCTCACCATCTTAATATCAATTAATGTAATGTTTATCAATTTCTTTCTAAACATTACTAATATTAATTAAATCTTTCATGGCAAAAATAATATATATTTTAATTAAGTTAAATTAATCTAAAATAATATTATTTTTATTTACCTTTATAAATATTAGACCCATAAACAACAATATACTATATCTACTCACAAACCAACTACTAAAAATATAAAATAAAACTAAATCTAAATTAAACTAAACTATTTCTAACTTTACTTTATTTTCATAACTTACTAAAGCTAACAAACAACCAACTAAAAACTAACTAAAAAATTTAAACATCATATATTAATGATAGAAGCAACAATAAAATTAAACTAAACCATTCTTAATAAATTACTGAATCTATTTAATGGTATCATTATGTTTTAGTTTTATTAACTTAACTAAAATAATACTAATTAAACAAATATTAATTTAACAACACAATTAAATTAAATAAATAACAACTAACAATCTAATTCTAAGCTATTTCCAGATTTCTTATTTTATCATTTACTAAAATCAACTACCACTCATTACTAAAAATATTAATAAAATAAAACTAAATATAAATACCAACTCTTATATTTTAATTTCTCCTCCCCACAAAAATCTGCACCCATAAAATATTAAGACATAACTCTTGAACTTGACATGTTTAAATCAATCAAAAGAAAGTAATAATTTCCACCTCTACATGTGATGACATCACCTTCTTCAATGTCTTGACTATGTGTAAAGTTATGGTAGTAAAGTTTATTAGGTGAAGTCTTAGGATATACATAGGGTAGTTAGAGATTTATTTTATTTATTATTATTTTTTGTTTGAATTTATTTTATGTCACTTATAAAATGAATGTTAAAAGGATTCTTGAAGGAGATGCTCTGGTCACAAAAGAATTAATTGATTTTCCCATACAATGGGTAGAGAGCTTTTTACTTTTGAAAATAATATTTTTTTTCTTCAAGTTCATTTTTTCGTAAGTGTAGGATTTACAAATATAATTTAATTTATATGGTAAGGGGATCTTTTTTTAAAAAATTCCTAGGATAATTAATATTATAATGTTTGATATTATATTGATGCACTTGAAAATGATTATTTTTCTTCTCAGTAATTTGGAAAAAACAAAGTGATACACCAATCATATGACTTGCATTTCCTCTAATCCATGTTCGAGATCAAACTGTAAAAGTTAAGTAACATCATTTCTCCTAATTAGCATTTAAACATATGTTTAAACATTTAAAATCTTAAAGAATATCTTCTTTTTATTAATCAAAAAGTGACATAGCACTTATATAATATATTTATTAATAAACTAGTTCAAGGGCTCATCAAAGAAACAACTAGAAGGAAAACTTTAAATCGTTGCCAAAGTACAAAAGTGCTAAAAGCTGATATGTCATACCAGGCATACCTACAACAAAATACAATTTCTCTGCACTAAGCAAGAGTACCCAAAATACAATATATATCAATACTCAACAATGATTAGGGTCCAATTATGCTAATGAACGTCTCCTTTTGAAAGATTTAACTAAAATCAAGAGAACTTTGAACCTCCTATCTAATTGGAGCATTTGTGAATATGCACAAAGAATGTACAAACTAATAGTCATGTGTCAGTCAATTATAGTACTAGTTTCTATTAAGCTTCATTCATCCTCTTTGTGTCCCAAATATGGCACTCTGCTAAGCATGGGAATTTCAAAAAAATAACTTTTGAGTGGCAAGATTCAAATATGGAGCCTTCACAACCAAGATTAGCTAGACAATTAGCTAGTTTATTGCCCTCCCTTAGAGTATGAGAGAAAAAAGTAGCTTGAAAAGAATCAATTAAATCCGAGCATTGTTGAAGGATATAGGCTAGTTTCTAGGTATAAGAAGATCATGAGAGACAAGAGTTTATAATTACCTGAGAATCACCTTCAATATGGATGGTGAAGACATTACATCTCTTTGCCAAAATTAGACTTGCCAATAGGACTTGAGCTTCTGCAAGGTTGCTAGTACCAACTAGTAAAACATCTTCTTTGATTGCAACTACATCACCTTGCCAATTCCTAATACAAGCACCCAATCTTAACTTACTAGGTTTCCCATGAGAGCAATCATCAAAATTTAACTTTAGAAAATTTCTAGAAGGGGGAGACCATTTTACATGAAGTCAATCAGATTGATGATTAGAATTCTAGTTTGCAGAGAAACTTGGAGGTAACTTAATTTGTTTCCACAGTTTTAGAAGAAGATAATCCCAAGCAGATACTAAAATATTATTCATACAATTGAATATATTTGCATTTACTCTTTCTAAAATTGCATTCTCAATCCCATCTAGAATAGATTCTAGGTTTGATTTTTTATTACAAAAAATGATCTTGTTACGTTCCCACCAAATGCCCCACACCACAGTAGCTAGGATGCACTTCAAATACTAGCAAATAGAGTTCTTGAGAATAGAACTAGCCAAGATTGAAATAGGTCCCAAAGACTATTTGGCAGAGGTAAAGACATTTGAAGCTTCTTCAACATAAAAACCCAACACTGATAAGCAAAGGGACACTAGAGAAGGAGGTGATCTATAGATTCTAGCTCCTTGTTGCATAATTTGAAAATAAAAGATTCAGCAATACCTAGCCTGGACAACTGTTCAGTGGTGAGTATTCTTTTTCTAAGGGCTAGCCAAGAAAAACATCCAGCCTTGGGCAACACAGTGGAGTTTCAACAAAATGAAAAAGCTCTACACTTCCCACTTGAATTATATGTTTGTCTTAGACCATAATAACCTTCCTTGATTTAATAATCACCGCCTTTGGTTGGGGCCCATATAACTATATCTTCCCTATAGAAAACAAAAAACAATTCTTTCAGCAAGAGAGTCCCTCAAGGAAAAGAGACTTGGTTGACTAAGAAGATGTGTTGGAGGTTCTTTCCAGAGAACCCTTCTTGAATGAATTTCAATAGCCAAAACATAGTCCCAAAAAGGGGAGCCCCACTCAGCTTTTAGGACTTGGGATGCTTCATCCAACTTTTCTTGTCTACATAGAGGGAGAAATCCATTCCATGAGTCTTCCCAAAACTTTACTTTCTCTCCACTGTGAATTTCCCAAGTAACATAATTACAACAAATATCCTTTGAAGACATTGTAAAGTTCCATATGGTTGAACCTAAAGGAGGATTAGACACAGTAAAAATTTTGGAAGGACTTGGAGAATCAAGTATTTTTCTTGCATGATTGAACACCATTTTGCATGAGATTTTGTATACATTGGCCACACAAGCTTGCCCCCAAAAGCCTTATTTCTAGTAGCAATATGATACAACCCCACACCCCTAAATGCCTTATCATTAGACATTTCAAGCAAAGAAACAAGAGGAAGCTTCCTTTTATCTGAAAAATTTCCTTTCCATATAAAGTCTCTGATAATCTTCTAAATTTGCATGATTATAGAAGACGAAGCATTAAGAATTGACAAGTAATAGTTTGGGATAGCTATTAGGACAGCTTTAACTAGAGAAATATGGCCTGACAAAGATAACCATCTAGCTTTCCAAGTAGAGATCCTAGACCTAATTCTATCAATGATAGGAAGACAAAAAAAAATCTTGTTTGTTCCCATAAAAAAAGGAATTCCAAGATAAATGGATGGAAGGTGATCCATTGGGAAACCCAAAGTTGAAGAAATCCTCTGAGCCACTGCATCATTGGTGTTGAAAATGAAAATTTTGGATTTTTTGCCATTGATTTTTTGACTAGAAACTTCTGAATATAGGTCCAAGGTATATTTAATATGGTTAGCTTCCTTTACATTTGACGTACCAAAAAGAAGAGTATCATCAGGAAATAGGGAATGGGTAATTGTGATAGATGTACGCAGAATCAAAATTCCTTGCCATAAGCCCAATTGTGAAGATCTATTGTTGAATCTACTAAAAGCATCAGCGATAAGGATAAATAAAATTGTAGATAGTGGATCACCCTGACAAATCCTTTGAGAAGAGGGGAAAAAACCAATTGACTCTCCATTAATAATGACTGAAAACTAGGCACCAAAAATACAATTTTTGATCCATCTGCACCCCTTATCTAAAAAACCAAATTTGGAAATAACTTTAAAGAGGAATGAACATCTTACCCTATCATAATCCTTCATCATGTCAAGCTTGATCACAAAACTAGACAACTAATGAGAATTGATAGAATGAAGAGTCTCATGTGCAACAACAACACCTTCCCATGTTTCTCTTCTGGGCACGAAACCACCTTGATCTAAAGAAATGATATGAGGAATACATTTCTAAAACCTCATGTATATAGCTTTAGTAATCAATTTATAAATCATGTTGCATAAAGAGATAGGGCTAAAGTCAGCAAAATAAGTCAACTCTTTAACTTTTGGAATAATAGCAATGTTAGTTGAATCGAAGCTCTTGATCATCTTGGCATTCCCTCTTGACTCTTCAACCACTGCTAAAAAATTAGAACCAATAAAATCCCAGCATTTTTGATAAAAAAAAGTGTTGTAAATCCATCAAGGCCGGGGGCTTTGTCAGGTGGGAGTGAAGATACCACTTTTTCAATTTCTTCCAATGTGAAAGGGGCAAGCAACATCCTATTATGATTTGTCGTAATAAGAGAGGGAATACAACTAATAAAATCATTAATGAAATTGCCACCAATAGGATTCAAATGAGGGGGAGCCAAGAGATTTGAAAAAAATTGAACACCTTCCTCCTTAATACAATTGTCATCTTCTATAAGATGACCCGATTCTGAGTGCTTAATTGAAAAAATAGTGTTAATTGCCCTTTTAACTCTATTAGTTTCATGAAAAACAATTATTTTCTTATCGCCATCTCTTAACCATAGTTCATAAGACTTTTATCTCCAATAAATCTCCTCCCTATTGCAAAGCTCCTCCCATTCTTCTTTCAAGGATTTTTTCTCATGATATAAATCCAGACTAAGACCTTTTTAAATGATGGTTGAATTTACCTTCTCAAGTTTTTTTGAGACATCTTGTTTTTGCTTGAACACATTTTTAAAAACCTTCACATTCCACTCCTTGATCATCCCTTTCATGTAACGAAGCTTTTTAGAGAACTAAAGCATCTTAGGATCCCTAAAGGTTGGAGCATTTATCTACCAATGTTTTAAAAGCATAATAAAATTAGAATGTCTGAACCACATGTGTTTAAACTTAAAAGAACTAGCCCAATTAAGATGTTGCAATATGTTGTTCTTTGATATCAATAACTAGACTGGAAAATGACCCAATACAACAAAAGGTAAGATTTCAGATTTAAAACTAAAACTCAATAGCTCCCATGATTGTGAAAACAAGAACCTATCCAATCTCTCAACAATTTCTAAAAAACCAATATGTCAATTAGTCCATGTGTAAAATCCATTGTCAGGGAAAATGTCACTTAAGTTATTATCTTCTACAAATGAAGAAAAATCTTGGATAGTTCTACTGGGCAGACAAATTCCCCCTTTATTTTTAGACATTGATAGTAATGCATTGAAATCCACACCCAATATAAAATACATTTCTCTTTCTTGTTGAGTAAGATTCATCAATACGGCCCAAAGGTTCCTCTTATCATTTGTAGATGTGGGACCATATATGTTGAAGATAAGGAATTTCAAATCGAAGTGCTCAACTTTCAGCAACTGCTAATTGGAATCTTTCCCAATAAGAATACCATGAATACTTTTAGCATTCCATAAAATTGCTAAACCTCTAGAAGCCCCATGCCCCTCTGCATGAACTGAAAGCCAATTGGTCCATTTAGCCAATGTCTTATCAAAAACTTGTTCTAATAATTTTGTCTCTTGAAGAAGAATAATATCTCCTTTTGTAGAATCTAGCAACTTCTTGATCCTACCTCTTTTTTCAGAGGCATTGATACCTCTAACATTCCATGTAATGATTTCCATTACTGACAAGGAGAACCTCTTGTTCTCCTTGTCAATCTTTTGACTGATGAAAACTTATCATCAAGAGTGGATTGAATACCAACATCCACTTCCAATAACATCTTTGCCGATTTTAGCTTTCTACCTCTCTTTTTTGGAGTCTTCATCACTGTGGTGACAATAGTAGATGATTGATCTAATGAAAAATGAATCGAGAAGTCAAAATACGCTCTATCTATGTTATTGACATTTTTTTGAGAACTTTTTGATTCTTGACCAGTTGGATTCATCACATCTGCATCATTTCATTCATTCAAATGTGGCCTTGTTCAAATAGATTAGTCATCCTCATTTGAGATTCTACAAACTCATTGATCTGACAATAATCTAAAGGAAGATCCAATTTATTTATATCATTCAAGTGATGGGCTACTTAAAGATTAATAGATGATAACAATTTAGGTTGGATGAGAGCATTCATCTGACAATTGTTGAATGATTTTGGATATAAGGAATTGATTGTTACTTCTTGTACTTCATTGAGACCTAGGGGATTTTCCACATTCACCAGTTGAGTCCCATTTGGACAATTAGATTGATTAAAAGACATTTTGTCATCCAGGTGAATAATTTCCATTATAGAAACTCCTTCTTCAATCGCAATTTCATGAATCAAATCAGATGCAAAAGTTGTTGAGAGAGCTATGGCTATTTTAAAAAGTTGATGTCGAGGAATCTTCTTACCTTTTAGATCACTGATAATGCTTGAGAAATTAATAGGCTTGTTATGATAGGTGAGATCATGCACTATCATGTCCAGTAGCAAATCAAAGATTTCATCAGGTTCTGAATCGTTTGAACCCATCAATAGTAATGTAGACTTAGAGCTCATGCTCATATTTATATCATTCCTCCAATAATGCAAGAAGAAGTACAATAATGCCAGGACTTGAATTAATAAATTAAAATAATTAGTGGGACCAAAATCTTTTTGAAAAGGAACCACAACCTGACTAAGAACAACCTGATTGGAAGCCATTGGATTCTGTGAATATACTTGGAAGAGTTTTGCATTGGTCCATGCACATTTTAAGGGATCTTTGGAGTGATCACAACATATATCTACATTTGGAATTTGATCTTGCAAACAGTCAGATGTAAAGTGACCCAAAATAGTCAAAAAACTGTTAACAATCTCTAGACTTTGATTTGATCATGACACCCGTTGGTTTGGGTTAGGACATGTTAAGTAACAAACAAACTTGAATCTCTTTGAGGTTTTCCATAGGGGATCAAATCATGCTTGATATAAATTCAAATCTGATTAGCTATAATTTCAATAATGTTGGGATCCCTATACTCCAACGGTAAAGTAGGTAGGAAAATCCAAAATGGCATGAATTGGGGTAGTGCATCATTAAGTTTGAAATTTAGTGTCCATGAAATGGTGAATAAGCCTTTCCCTTTACAAAACCAACCCTTATATTTATGCACAGAATCCCTAGATGCCTTTGAATCAAATAAAACTATAAAGTAATTGCATTGTGAATCAATGAAAAAAATTTCCTTGACTCCCTTCTAGATAGATCTAGCCCCATCCAAAATAATGGATAATGGTAGTAGGTTAGGGCCAAACATACCTATTAATGTATTTTCTTTAAGGAGATCAATATGTGCCTAAAGTTAATAATTAGGAAAGATTACAGATGGATATGAAGGCTTCATGGGGGAAGCATTGATATGTTATAATCTAGATTCTTTCTTTCTCCATTCAAATCTGTGATCCTTGCCCAAGCTACTATTTGGATAATATTGATTGTGCTCATGTCTGTGTCAATTTCCCTTAAAGGAAGAAAAATTACCTATAACCTTAGGCATCCTAGAAGAATCCAACCCTTGCTTCTCTGTTGGATTGTACACTTGCCTTTTCCTTCCAATGGGGATATTATTTGGAAAAGTTAGAAACTTAGGTCTTGTAATAGATCTATTATTAGGAGACAAAATGAATGATGGTAGCCATTCTCCATGAATTGATTTGGACAAATGACAATTAGTTGGCTTAGAAGGCAATGATTTGGATGAAGAACCTTAAGCTTGGGAATCTTTGCAAATGTCAAAGATCTCTGTCCTCTTAAATCGATTAAATTATGCATACGATAGAGGCTGCTAGTGGAACCTATCCCCCCGATGATTCATCCAAGCCTATGTAAATCTACCTCATCTATTGCCTCTGCTAAACCCATAGCCTCCTCTACTATGAAATCTTGCTCTCGCATCTTGCTCCTTAGCTATCTTCATAAACTATGTAACCCTAAATTTAAATTGATCAAAGTCCTCTTCTGCGACTATTCATTAAACATGCTTTTATAAATATCTGCATCTCTTTAAATCATAAAGAATATCATATGAAGGGAAATTATCTATTTTATTTAATAAACTGATTCAAGAACTCCCTCACAAAAGAACCAGGGAAGAAAATTTGATATCTTAATAATTTGAAAAATAAGGTTATCAATAACATTTTTACAAAAGGATCATTATCCTGAGGAGAAATCTTCCAACACATTGAATTGAAATGTCAACTCTAAATTACTACTTGTCTCCATGACAAGGTATCCATTATGAAACCTATAATTTCATTAAGGTAACCATGGAGATAACAAAATTGACCCGGAGAGAAACATATTTAACATGAAGACACATTTAACCCATTTTCGCCCATCCCAACTTTGAACAATAGGTTCATTCATTGAACTAGACTAGGACAAAGGTTTATTTTTGCAAGTAGGAGAAGTCAATCACAAAATCATAATAGATTCCCTTTTGAGAAAAATATCACAAGAACTTATGTTCTTTCATAGATGCACTTTCGAGGTTGATATCACAAGAACTTTTTTTATTTCACTTCTCAATTTTCCAAAATGAAAACATGGTTTTTACTGATCAGTAGGGGGCCATAACACCCCACTCTCTCTGTCTCCTTGTGATGAGGAGAGACTCTGCATTTCCAAAGTCTAACTAAAGTCCTCCTCCTATACATGCCCACTTCTTCCCTATCTGAGGGCGAGTAATGCCAAAAAAACCCTTACAATCCCCTAAAAAATCAAATGTAAAAATATGAAGAAAAACATTTAAAGAAAACTCATTACAATCTCATCTCAAACATCATCATCAAACACACAAACATTCATATCAAAAACCTACTTAAGAAATGAAACATAGGATGAACAAAATGACCTTGAAGGATTCCTACCTTCAATATAAGGTTATGGCAATTGAAATTTGAGAAGATCTATCATTCCTTCTCCTTCAATCCTGAATTTTCTCTCTAAAACTAGAGGTTAGGTGAACACTCTTCCACTCTCAAATCTGCCACTAAATAAGATCCTGACTCAACCACCTACAAAATGTAATAACTCCCCCACTTGACTAAAGGCTTCTAGAGTCTTCTAACTCAATCTTTTCATTAAGGCTAACCTCAAGGTGAAGTTTAACTTATCAAACTCATGGTGAAACTTCAATTTTTGTAATAAAGCAAAAAATAGATATTTGGGTGATCACAAAAGTCAACAAAAGGGGATTAGAGGGGTGGAAAATTCCTCCAACCCATACATATACCCCCTAGGTACTTAGTTTTCATGATTTTTGGCCTATAGGACTATTTAGGGACCTATTAAAATGCTTGAAATATTTGGACTTTGTAACAACCCTAAAAATGCAAATTTATCACTAATCCTAATTAGGATATTTAATCTTGATTAGTAACTGATTAGTAATAGGTCACTAACCTAGTCTAATTTAGACCTATAGGCTACTTGGTTAATCCTATTCATCATGCTAAAATGCATATACGAATCACGAGTGTCAAGTGACACTATAAAATCACTATTACAAAACATTGACACTTAATGATTATAGAATGATACACACATTTAGTTTATGATACAAACGAAATATGAAACAATGGGGTCTACATCTTTCATTAGATTCAACCCTACTTTTTACAAATGGTACATAGTGTTGAGTTTTGATTCTTTGTTAGATTTCTTGGCTAATAATCCTGCACACTTCATTTCACACATCAGTAGTTTGAGAAAAATCACATGGATGTATTTAAATAACCCTTTCTCATTTTTACACACATTTAATCATCAATAATTATGTAATCAATATAACATAACTTCTTCATTAATTCAAATTAAAATAATAGAATAATCATAGTTATGCATGCATATACCTAAATATCATAAACATCACCAATAAGGAATACTGAACTATCTTACTGCATATAACCTAATCATTGAGGTACCATTATCAACATCATCATTAGGTGAAACACCTTGTATCATCGTTAGTGAAAATTAATGTTTAAATAGTCGAGATAACATAGTAGTTCTCTAATCACTAAGTATTTAAAACATGAACGTTTAGTTGATGTCAATTTTCATTAGGACATCTAAAACATACAACATTACTTTATAGCCATTCTAGTCTCCTGTAATGGATTTAATAGAGAAATTCATATTTGATATGTACATGTGAGGAGGGACCTTACAGTTTCCTGGAACATTCGTGGACTCAACTGAATCCACAAATAGGAAATTGTTAGGAATATGATTAGGGATAATAGACCAGATTTATTTTTAATCTAGGAAACTAAAATGAAGAAGGATAAAGTTGAAAATATTTTCATTGTAAAGGAATTAGTAATATGACTATTGACTCGAATGCTGCTTTGGGAGGTCTACTAATTATCTAGAAGGAAGCCTTTGAAGCCAACATCATTTTTGGAGAAGTTAATACTTTGCTCATTAATTTTTCTAATCCTAAGGATCAGGATAGATGGTTTCTTTTGAACCTTTACACCCCCAACACTAAGAACAACATAGGAATTTTTTGTATATTTTTTGTTTGATTTGGTTTCCTAGCTAGGAGATTCTAAGGGCATTTTAATGGGGGATTTCAATACCCCTCTCTTGGCTTCTAAGAAGTTGGGTGGGCTTCCACCTGATGTGGATACTAAGCAACACTCGGCTAACTTGATAAGAGATTTAGCCCTACTAGATGTTGATCTCAGGGAAGGTAAATTTACCTAGTCTAATAGGAGAATTGGTCTAGAGTGCATCTAGGTGAGATTGGATAGAGCCCTTATCACTTTAGATTGGATGAGTCATTTCTAGTGCAAGATTTCGTCCCTTCTGTGACTTGGATTGAATCATTCCGCTATCTCTCTTACTCTTGATAGAGTTAATAGAAAGAAGGATTTTCACTTCAGATTTGAGAATGTGTGGTCGATGCACCTAGGACCACATGAAAAAATCAAGGAGTGGTGAGGCATTGAGGTTAATGGAACATCCATGTGCAAGGTAGCTAAGAAACATAGATTCATTAAGTCAAAAATTAAAAAATGGAACAAACTTGACTTCAGTAATATTTTAATTGATAAAGAGAGGATTCTAGAAGAGCTTGTTGAGGTGCAAGAAGAGATCCAAACTAGGATTTATGATGATATTAAACTCTAAGAGGAAAATCCTTTATGATCTTCATAACATCATGGGGAAAGAGAAAATATTTTGGAGGTAGAGATCTAGGTTGATCTTGTTGGATACAATTGATTAATTGTGTGTTGTCTTTGATGTTACACAAATGTCATATCTTTATTAGTCACTATATGCCAGGCTCACTAGGGTAGTGAAGATAGTTCTCAGTGTTTACTAAGTGTTTTTTTGTTTTTGTAGTTTAGAAGGCAATCTCTACTGAGTTCACTCGGGCATTGAAGGAAAAATTGCAAAAAGTGAGTGTTGTATTTTAATCTTCCCGCCAAAATTCATAATTCATATTGCCCTTCCCGCCTTTGAAATGTCCATGATCAAATACCCATGGAAATATTAAAATACCAAGCTTCGAACCTTATAACATATTTTTTGTGGCCCGCAAGTTCTCTGCCATCAGATCTGAGGAAGATCGACAGTTGGCATTGTCTCGCCATTGGAAGTTGCATGGTTAATACGTTCTCCCCCGGAGGACACATGTTCGATAGGTCCAACTTGTTGGGAAAACATGTTTTGATGAGTCAAAAAAATTCCATGGCACCGTAGGCACTCTGTCGCTATCATTTTTTGGCCAGAAAATCTTCATAGCGACATAGCGCCTGACGAAAATGTCTTACGGCGGATAGGTTGCATCACCGAGAAATGTTCACGACAAGTGGTCAGTTTCACGGGCTGAGAAGTTAGAAATGCCAGTGGGGCGCCATGGTGCCATCAAAAAACTCATCAATTTTTTGATGGTGATATAGTACCTAAACGAAATAGTCCACTGCGGTGAATCAAAGATAGATGGGTCCCATGTACCTCATCTGCCCAGTTGGTAGAGTCCGGTGCCATGGTGGCAAATTATTTGAAGACACGTGCAAATCAAAATATAGGTCATCAGTTGGGTGCTATGGCGCTATGGGGAATTGGCCTCGATTTCCTCATAGTGACATAGCACCTTGTTGACACGTGGCCACTCTGTGGGGTCAAAGTCTTGGGTCTGCTAGGTTGATGCTTTGAAATCCAATAGGGAGGTGCCAAGTGTATGAGTCAGAGCATATGTGGCTCATAGGCCCATCAATTTTCAGGGGATTTGCAGAGTATGAGGTGGTTCTGATCGTCAGATTGAGATTGATCTAGGATGGGTACCATCGTGCTATGAGGAATTGCTCGAGAGATATCAACAGCGACATAACGCCCATCTGCCACGTGGATCAGCAGGGCTAGGTCTCACCAAAGTGTGCCAGGTGTCATTCGAGTGTAGTGCAGTTGCTAAGGTGGCACCAGATATGATGGGCCCAGGGTAAGGACAACACAGTGATACGACGAGTCTTCATGATCATCTGATTTTAAGGCCGATCAACGGTTGGGGCTATCTCGCCATCGAAAGCTACATGGGGGATACCATGGCGACATAGTGCCTTGTTGACACATGTCTCACTGGCTTGGCTAGGGTTGATGGTTAACAGCTGGTAGTTAGTGTCACGATTAGGTTTGTAATCACCACAGTTAATGATAATAATTCAAGGATGGCGCGGTTAGTTCAATAAAAGGAGGTCAATCACAGAGGACTTTCCAGGTGGTAGAACGAAAAGAAGCGATTAGCCCATGTGGCCCAGTTGGTTTGTGAAATTAGGTTGACTTTTTTCCCCTGCTGATTCATGAACCTTAAAAGTGAGGGTGATCGATTTTTTTGTGCGATTTGATCTTCATGATCAAACCCGACCTACTCGAAATGAATGCAGAATGGGGAAGAACACTCCACCGTCTCAGTCGATCCATCTACCCAGTCAGAACATCAATGGCACCATTTTTAGTCCTCTCAGGAAACCTTTTGCAACAAAGATTAGATTTTCTTTAGATCCCCATGATTGTCCTCTACAAGACTTAATGGCAGGTAGCTGTGAAGTCATTTCAGCAAGAAAAGATCTCAGTTATGCCTGAACTTTAAAGGAAGATTTTGTAATTTTTGTAAGTAGGACCTTCTCTCTAATTTTTTCCTCTGCTTTTGATCTGTAATTCTAGTGTGAATTCCCCTATGCCTCTGAACTATCTAATTCTCTACTTATCTCCTTCAGCCATTGGTATTAAAGCGCAAGAATTCTTTGCCTGTGCCATTGTTTTGTGGAAATCTGTAATTTGCATGACTATATCTTTGCTGTCCTGTAAATGATATATTAGTGAACTTCTTCCTTGTGTCATTCATCTTGGTTTTTTGATCTGTATGTGGTTATTTGATTAAAGCAAGCCTGGATGTGTATATCCTTAGTTTCATTCTAGTTCAGTAGCGCACGTATGAGCAGAGATTGGTTCGAACACTCTATTTTGGTGCATCACCTCCTTAGATTAGAACTAGGTAGATTTTATTTCATGCTCTTCTTCTCCCTTTTCCTCTTCGAGAAGTAGATAGGTGCACCCTGATAGTAAGACGAAGTCGGCCTTCTCCGAAGACTCAACCTCGCAGTTCAAGTCCCACAGCTTGGAGGTTGTTTCCATGTTTCACTAGGTTGTCCTCACGCATAGACCTTGGACAAGGGTGCAAACCTAAGTGACAACAGTGAGTGTTAACCGAGCTCACTTAGTTAATGAAGCAAAGTTGGACAGAACCAATCCTAACCGAGCTCACTTGGTTGCCAAAGAATTTTCATAAGGTTGCAGTGTTAACGGAGCTTCTATTTATTAACAAAGGAAATCATTTCTAAGATATTTTCTATTGAGTTGGGTCGGTTAATGAAGGATTTTCTTATTTTGGCATATTAAGCTTAATTAATTTATCTATTGATTCCAGCCAAGTAAGGTGATGAATATTGATTATTCTAAGTTGTATTTGAGCTGACTTGACAAAGTGGAAGATATAAGGGTATTGTAATGTCCCATTTGGGAACATTATTTATTTGACTTTTATTCGTAAGGGTTTTATTATATTTTCATCTCCTTATTATCTTTCAATGTTATTATTCCTCATATATATATATATACATATATACATATATATATATGTATATATATATATATATACATATATATATATATTAAAAATCATATTATAATTGTAAGAATTTGGCTTAGGCCATAATTCACCCAAGAACAAAAGAACTCAACACAAGCACACAGTAGACAAAAATAGGCAAAGTATGATCAGAATGATGATATTCATTCAATAATTGAATACAACCAATATAAGAGCACACTAGGAGTGCCTGAATATAAAGGCCTCAGGAGAGCTTCTAGAATGCATAGAAGTCAGCATCATGACATGTCATAAAACTAGGCACATGTCCACTAGATATGGATTATCCTACATTAAGCATGAGATTAAGTGTGATGATGTGAGGATAAGACTACAATGGTGTAGCATGCAAATCAGTGGAGTAGACAACATGTGCTAAATGAGGAGTGCAAAAAATTGTGTTGTCATCATGACAACTTAGTGAATGATGCATACTCCTGTGTTGTAGACACCATGTGCATAATTAGAGTTGCGTAACTCAATGAAAGTTCAAAAACTCCTAAGTGTCTCATCTAGAATAATAATTAAATAATGCATTAGCCTAAGTAAAACTTAAGTAAGTGTAATAAGTAAATACTTATTTACACCAATACTCCCCCTTAATTGCAAGTTAGGGGAATGCCCTTAAGCTTATGCAATCTAGGATGAAATGCAATATGGGTCCCGGCTACTAGGCCATGTTAGGTACCCATGTACATAATGATATGCAATCTCTCATAAAGCGGAGAAAGAGGGAAAACATCATGGGAAAAACCCTACCCCAAAAGTAGAGATAAATAAGGATGCATTGATGGATGGAGTAATCAAAACCCCCCCATTATGACATACATCTAGTATATACATAAGAGAATGATGAGAAGAGGTAGAGAGACAGGATGGGCTCCCCCCCCCCCCCCCAAAGAAGAATGTGAATGCTCCAATGAAGAAGCTAATGCAAGACTGCAGAATGGTGTTCCTCCCCTTAGGAAGAAACAAGACCAAAGGTACAAATGAGACACTTCCAATGTGTGTGGAAAGAATCCCATGGATAAGTGATGTCTCTAAAACTTGCTACAACTGCTGATCATAAGTATCCATAATCACATCAACCTGTGTCGATTGATCATGTAGAGAATGAACAAGAGAGTCTGATGGAACCCTCGTGACAAATGAAGAAGGTAATTCTGCATCAAGAAGAAGAGGCAAATCATTAATACTGTCCCCCAAATCTTTCACTGAACCTGTATCTAGAAGATTGAATGTACCCTGTTGTTTTGGACCTATCACAGTGGCAATGTATGCATGTGGACTGAACTGATAAAGTGACCTCTCACTGTATCTGTCAATAGAACTCCACATGTCTAAATCTATTGAAGCACTATCGCTGGTGTCACTATCAGTATAAATATTGTATCATCTGTGAAGAGGAGTAAAGGACAAGGTCAGAGAACTTTCCTCAAAATGTACATCCTTCTCCACAAAATCCTAATGTGTCTCAAGATCTAGAAGTCTATATGCCTTCACACCCTCTTCATAACCAATGAAGGTACAAGGCCGAGATGTATGTACCTTGTCACCCTTGGAAGATCTATTTGCCCATGCAGGACAACCGAAGACTTTGAAGTGTGTCACAATAGGTTTTCTACCACACCATGCCTCAAAAGGAGTTTTGCCATCTAAGGCTAGATGAGGAGAATGATTAAGAATGTAAGTGGCACTTGAGATTGCTTCAACTTCTAATGATGGATGTAGAGACTTGGCATGAATCATGCAACTTTCCCTAGACTTAAGAGTTCTAATCCTCAATGCTGCAACATCTGTCTTATGTGGACTGAATGTTGAAAGAGTCTGAAGATCAATTCCCTCATGTTTGCAAAAGTCCTTAAGTCTTTTGTTCACATCCAAGTTTCCATTGTCCATGCAGAGTACTTTGATGGCCTTTTTAGATTTTCATTCTACATGAGCCTTGAAGTCTAGAAATGCATCCAAAACTTGACCCTTATGATGCAAAAAGTAGACCCGAGTGAACCTTGAAAAGTCATCAACAAAGGTAAGTATGTAGCGACTCTAGCTAAATGCAAAAGGACCTGCTAATACCATGTGAACCATTTAAAAAACACTTGTTGCTCTAGAAGACTTCCGTCTTTGTAACATCCCCTCTGGATGCATATCCACTAAATTTGATGACCATTTACCCTTAGAAAAGTTGATTTGAGGTAGACCTTACACCATGTGGTATGTGCAAAGTTGCTAAAGATAGTGATAGTCAAGATGACCATATCGCTCATGCCATAATTGCATGTTGGAATGCGATTGTGATAACAAGGCCTTTGAAGGAGTCTTGGGTACAAAATGTGAGAAAGAGTACAACCTCTTGTGATCATTCACTTTCCCTACTGCAACCAAGGAATTATCTTTAAGACTGTGCACTTTTACTAAGTCTGGAAGGAACTCAACTCTATGTCCATCTCCAAAGTGAGTGACTTGGTAGATTGAAAGGAGATTCAAACTTAGGTTTGGAACATAGAGAATTTATTGAAACTCTCCATTTTCCATCTCCACATTTTCTTTTCCTTCAACTTCCATTTTTTTATCATTCCCCATGAAGATTTGTGGCACCTTTGAGTGATTCAATGAAGAAAAATCCTCTTTTGAAGAACCCATATGATATGAGGTGCTTGAGTCAAACATCCATTCCTTCGAAGAGTTTGCATTTGCCATGAATGCTTGCCCTTTGCCCTTTGAATTTGAAGAAGATCCCTTCTCCTTGTAAGTATTAGGCAATGGAACATTATGTTTCTTCATGATGTTAGTCAATTCATCAATCTGTTTGCGATAACACTCATGCTTTTCATGACCAGATTTCTTGCAATAAGCACACTTCTTTTTCTCCTTATTGTTGTCCCCTTTTTGGTTTTAATTCGAGGACTTGCCTTGTTGATTTAATTCAGCTGTTGTCTTTTCTGCATCCTCATATTTTTTCTTCATTTCTTACCCTTTCCTTTATTTGAAGATTGTCCAGCTAAATGTTGAGAAACCTTATTGGCCAACAATGCTTTGGACTAAGGTGATTTGAGGATCCCCATTGTTTTCAAATTCTTTTCTTCATCATCCAACAGTTTAGCATATTCATCAAAAGTGACTTTCTTGTAGGCAGACCCTAAGGTAGTCTTTGAGGTGTTAAAAGAAGATACAAATGTGGAATACTCAGATGGCAGCTTGTTATGAATGAGATAGATCAGTCTGTCATCTTTGATAGAATTCCCACAATCAGTAAGCTTTGTCCTTAATTCATTTACCTTGATGATGAAGTCCTGTATGGAGTCATACGACTTAGGATCTAAGGAAACTAGCTCATCTTCAATCTTGAACACATCCTCTTCAGAAACTTTACCATAAAGGCTTTTGAGGGTATCCCAAGCTTCCTTGGATGTAGTACATTTCTTGATTTGATACATGATTTTATCATCTACCACCAAACATATATCACCTAGGGCTTTTCTATCCATGGCTACCCAATTTGAAATTTCATTTGTAAATACAGTATCACCTACTGGTTTAGGAAGAGTACCATCTACATATTGTGAAACTCCATTATGCATTAAGTGATACAACATTTTGATTGACCACAAAGCATAGTTATTAGGAGTTAATTTAGGAAACTTAAAGTTGCCCATAATGCAAAAAATGAACAAAAATTGCTGAAAAGAGAGAACACAACACCAGGAACACCCTCACTTTTCACTAAATCAAGAAACCCCCCCAAAATAGATGCTTTGGGCACTTTATCAGAAGTGCGATTACAATGGGCCACTTTCCAATTTTGGCCTTTGTGAACTTCTGATTTTGCTTGTTACAACTTCTTAATAGAGTACAAATCTGAAACTTTACAATGTGCTACAATTCTGAAGCATAACAAAGCAAAGAAAGGCCCTATTTCTAAAAGTGAAAATTTTGTCCATAGAACATGACAATCTAATGCTAGATCTAGAAAGTACACAAAAAAATACGCACTTTCAAAAAAAATAGAACTTATTTTTGACTCTAGATGTGCCCATATGGAGCATTTGAAGTTGCAAAATGCAGGATTATCCAGGTATAGTCACCAAAAAATGCAAATTTTGAACAATCCGTGCACCAAAACCAAAAAATAGCTGCACAATTGAAAAATATAGAAACTTTTAGCCAATTTCAAAAAAACTTGCACCTGATTTGGAGTCCGTATGTGCGAGTTATGGCCTCTTGAAGTCGAACTGCAAAAACCAAAATCAATTTGGTGAGGGGTTGCACCAGCAAAAGACGAGGTTAAATTTGACCATCATACGACCATCACAATAGTTCAAATTTGGCCTGTTATGATGTCTAGATGGCTGTCAAATTTAGTCTCAGAAATGATGATGTTAGCAAAAAAATATGCCACCGGATGATGTGACAGCTGATGTGTCAATCCATATTGTATGTACTATACGAATGTACAGAAAAACTGACATGGGCAGGTGACTCAGCGACTAGCTATCTACTGACTAGGCAAGAGTGTCCACACTAATGTGGCTGTGACTGGGCACAATGTTGCCACATGACAGGACATTGTTCGGCGCTGATTGGGTAGGCTGTTTTCACTATGTGGTACGTCATGGGATGCTGACTGGGTGCCAAAACTATGCAATCACCAGCCTTTATTGCCGCCAATGCTAGTATTCTTTGTGGGATGCCGATAGATGTTGTGTGTATAGTCCCACATGCAGCGGGATGGCAGTATATGTGCTTTTTAAAAGAGAAGTTTGGCGAGTTTTGAGCCAAAGGCAATTCCTCTAGTGTGGGGAAATATCGCTGAGTCTTGGCTTGCTCATAGCAGTGGATTGACGTCAGAAAGATAAACAATGCTAAATTTTGCAGAGTACGGCCTGGTGGGTTAATAACCCTGCGAATGTGTAATCCTTCTTGTGAATTAAATAAATAATCCACCACCAAAATTAGAGCCGAGCTGGGGTGTGATTGCTCGGTTTGGCAATCAAATTTTCTCTTCTTGTACAATTGACGAAAAAATAATTTTGAAAATACTAGTTTGAAAAATAAACTGCAGAGAAGATAAATATTTCAGATCTGAAAATTAATAATCAGATCAATAAAAATAATCATACCCAATTTGCAAATCGATGCCTTCGAGTACTGGTTTGCAAAAAAAATTTACCTCACGATCAACTTTCACCAAATATAAGAGAGTTTATAGTCAATCTTCATCGAATCGATGCTTTGGACGCAATGAAGAGGTTAGATCTGGCTCTAGATGCTCACAATTTCTGTGGAAACTGTGAAATTGAGGTGCTGAAGCATGAATGGTCTCGAATGGCTATGTGATGAGAATCCTCCTCAGCTCTGATACCATGTAAGAATTTGGCTTAGGCTAAAATTCACCCAAGAACAAAAGAACTCAACACAAGCACACAGTAGACAAAAATAGGCAGAGTATGATCAGAATGATGATATTCATTCAATAATTGGATACAACCAACATAAGAGTACACTAGGAGTGCCTGAATATAAAGGCTTTAGGATAGCTTCTAGAATGCATAGAAGTCAGCATCATGACATGTCATACAACCAGGAAAATGTCCACTAGATATGGATTATCCTCCATTAAGCATGGGATTAAGTGCGATGATGTGAGGATAAGACTAAAATGGTGTAGCATGCAAATCAGTGGAGTAGAGAACACGTGCTAAATGAGGAGTGCAAAAAATTGTGTTGTCATCATGACAACTCAGTGAATGATGCATACTCATGTGTTGTAGACACCATGTGCATAATTAGAGTTGCATAACTCAATGAGAGTTCACAAACTCCTAAGTGTCTCATCTAGAATAATAATAAAATAATGCAAAATAATTAAATAATGCATTAACCTAAGTAAAACTTAAGTAAGTGTAATAAGTAAATACTTATTTACACCAACAATAATATATATTAATTCAATAATATATCAATAAGAAATTATAACACATTATTGATATAGTATTATTACATTGAAATATATCTTAATCATGATTATATTAGATTATTAGTATTTCATTGATTATATTATAATATGTTATACGTGATATGATATTATTATATCATTATGATATAATATTGTATTTATAAATCTAACATGATTTATAAAATATTATATGATTATAATAGTATTACTAAATATTATTTTAATATAATATTATTATAATATAATAATATTGTTTTAATTATTAGTATTATTTTATATAATACCTATTTGAATTACATGTCAAAACGGGGACATCACAGTCCTCCTCTCTCAAAATTTGCTTGTCCTCAAGCAAAAACAATCATAGATACAAACAAATTTGTATATAAAGCCTAATTTATTTATAGAATATACATTTTAATAAATGAAGACATGAAGCAAACACAGTGTAGACAGATGAAGACACAGAGAAAACACGATGCAAACACACAATACACATGTTATGCATTTCCTTAATTGTAAATCCTGCAACCAAACAAAACATTAGTACACATTATGTATAAGTCAATCTCCTAACAAGGTTTTTTTCAAAAGTATCTATTCATTATAATGTTAACTCATCAATTCTTGTGTACGAGAGGAGAAACAGTAATAGGGTGCCCTGTTACCTAATTAGTAGGCCTCAACATTCACCCTTATTATTGTTATCTCTCTCCAATCATTATTCCCAAGAATATGCCTTTGTATGATATACCCTAGGATATTTGCTCCACTATAGGCCTTACCTGATACCCGTAGGCTTTATCCGGTACCCCGAGTGGTGTCACCCAGTCCATTCCACTGCAGGCCTTATCTCATCTTGGAAGATAATGACCACCATTATAAGTTATTGAACCTTTGACCTATATTATTCATGCATAGATGAGAAATTTACTTATCCTTTAATTAAACATTTCAAATCTAAATCTCATATATATACACAGTATCTATGCATGAAATATATATATATATATATATATATATATATGTTTATATATATATATATATGTACATATATATATGTACATATGTATATATGTACACATATATATACATATATATATATATATACATATATACATATATGTATATATATATGTATATATGTATATATATGTGTATATATATACATATATATGTATATATATATATATACATATATATGTATATATATATATATATACATATATATGTATATATATATATATACATATATATGTATATATATACACATATATATACATATATACATACATATACATACATACATATACATATATATGCATACACATATATGTATGTATGTATATGTATGTATATATATATATATATGTATATATGTATATATATATATATGTATGTATAGATATGTATAGATATATATATATGTATATATATGTATATATATATTTTTATTTTATTTTATTTTTCAAAACATATTATTTTCTATTCATTATGGAAATATAATAATCAATTTCCATAATCCATATTACTTAAAATATATATATATATATATATATAATCATAATAAAATAGAGAAATATTTCTTACCTCATCATTACTTTAGCTTACCTACACTCGTAGTCCATGAAAAGGTTGTAACACTTATACTCGATATATCTTCCATCTATCTTATTAATGCCTCATTTTTCATGAAATCCAATATCCAATATGGAATGCTTCAACAGTATTACAAATAAATATCTCAGGTCCCCACCATGGTTGAACATAAGTAAGTGAATATTTGCTGACTATTCACTGTATCTCAGAGATAATAAGCTCTATACCCCAAACTCGTGCATTTTGCATACTTTTTACTATTATTGTCCCTCGCTTAAGGACACATAAAAATAATAAACCCTTTGCTATAATTATAAAGTAAAACACAACATGTACCCTCAAATCTACTCTAACTTTTTTCAAATTTCCAAAATGAAGAAAACATGATTATTCTTGTGCGTTATATTTTTCTATTCAATCACCTAGTGTCAATCAAACCCCATTTCATTTCGCTTTCTTGTCTCATCACTCTATCAGTAAAAAAAGGTCCCTTGTAAATTTAAAAAATGTGAAGTCCTCTAAAGGAATCCCAATAGACAATCCCAGATTATATATTCTCCAATGCATGCATTGTTTAGTTATGTTTCTTATTCAACAAAGAATGAATGAAGTGGCTGAGACGTGCACGAATAGGGCATCTTCCTTCTATTATTACTACTCAAATTGATTGTTCCATTTTTGTCTATTTGACTAACATCTTTCCCACTTGAGAAAGCTTATCTTATATTCCCTCAATCCAATATCTCTGCATAGAATATTTCATTGCATATAAGGGACCTTATGCCATGCTCTGTTGGTTTTATTGTATTTCGTCTGTATTTCTATCATCCAGTGAAAATTGCATTAACTAAAGTTGATAGGAGGTGGAGGAGAAATCAACCATATCAATATTGCTTCCATTTTATTTTATTTCTATTGATGAACAGTGTTATAGCTGATAAGCAAGCACTTTCAAGGTGGTTTCTCTTATCTAATATCCAATATGGAATAGAATTAGGTATAACATTGAATTTTTTGATAGTAGTGCGAGAATATTCTTGTCTCATATCTTTATATGTTGTTAAGCTATTGAAAGTCAAGCTAGAAATAACTACACATGTGATAACTTAATGCATGCAACCGTTTGTCAATTCGCTCAATGAACTTTTTTCCTTCAGCTTCTAGTTTAAGTAGTCAAGCACACCTCAATGCCATGAAGAGCAAAGCTGGAATTTCAATAGGATAACCATAATTGCCCATTCTATTCCTAGATGGATCTTGCATTTAAATCTAAATGTTTATGTATGTTTCAAATGATTACTTCTCTATTTGATATGTCTAAAATTATCTCACAGGTTGGCAGGACGTTTGCTCTAATACCACTTGTAATGTCCCATTTGGAAACATTATTTATTTGACTTTTATTCGTAAGGGTTTTATAATATTTTTATCTCCTGATTATCTTTCAATGTTATTATTCCTCATATATATAGATATTAATGGAAAGAGCCACATCTTTTCATACTATATTAATAAGCTTAGTTAATATATTATATTAACAATCATATTATAATATATATTAATTTAATAATATATCAATAATACATTATAATACATTATTGATATAGTATTATTACATTGAAATATATCTTAACCATCGTTATATTAGATTATTAGTATTTCATTGATTATATTATAATATGTTATATGTAATATGATATTATTATATCATTATGATATAATATTATATTTGTAAATCTAACATGATTTATAAAATATTATATGATTATAATAGTATTACTAAATATTATTTTAATATAATATTATTATAATATAATATCATTATTTTAATTATTAGTATTACTTTATATAATACCTATTTGAATTACATGTCAAAAGAGGGACATCACAGGTACGTACATGAAGTTGGGTCTCACTTTTTGGCAAAAAGTCCAAGTTTTTTTCCTATTTTTGAAATTTCTTGTCAATTGATGTCAAAATTTAATGCATTTAGAAATTGAATATAAAATAACTTTAGAAATTAAAATTGTAGTGTTTAGAATCTAGTTTTTGAATATGTAATTTATTTGTGTACACATATTATAAATTTTTTTTTGGTATGGATCTTTAAAAATCACTTTTTCAAAATGCCTATTTCAGGACCATATCAAACTCATGTACGGACACCATAATTTAACACAAATAAATATTTTTTAGTAAATCCTTTTAAATAAAGTTACCTAACACACCAAAGATTGATGATAATATTTTTTCTTAACTTTTTATTGAATATTTATTTTATTATTAATTTTTAATTGGCTATAGAGGTAAATTTTAAAACCTCTCATGTACAGACACCATAATAAGATCAAAATTTCACTTTTTCCAAAAAAAAATTAAGACTTCAAAAGAATTGAATGTAGATTGATGAAATATAAATTAATTTTAGAAAAGTCATACAGTAAAAAGGTTATTAAAATTTTAGTGAATGTCGCGATTTTACATTTAGCTACCACCTTTGATTTAAAAATAACATAAAAATAGTAAATAAAATCATAACACTATAAAATTTATATTTTTGAAATCAGGACAGTGAGAGCTCCAATGGGTTTTTGCTTTGTAAAATAGATTGATCAGGAAGACCCTATAAAAATCATGTCAAGGCATGAAAATGTCGATTCAATGCCTTAGCCAAATCTTTAGATGCCAAGGCATAGGCTTGGTCTCACCAAGCCTATCCCAAACCAAAATTTGAGGCAAGAAAAAAAATACCACCTCACCTTGTAAGAAATGGGCTCCCATTATTTGAAATTCAAAAAATGGGTACCCATTTTGAAAAACTAAAAGTGGCATGTAAAATCCCCCCAAAACTAAAAAAAATGATTTTTTTAGAAATGGGTACCCATTTTTTACTTTCAAGAGATGAGTACCCATTTCTAAAAAAAAATTTAATTTTAATTTTTTGAGAAAGGGGTACCCGTTTTTAAAAATTGGGTACTTGTTTCTAAGAGGTCTCATTTTGCAGATTTGACTTCCATGGAATTGTGACCCAACTTTGTGCATTGACCTATAAGTATAAGGTCAAGTTGTGATTTCAAGTAAAAAGTGCTAGAGACGATGATGTGATTGAAGATCTAATGATGAGAAGAGGAAGCAAATTAGAAGGATAAGTAGAATATCCTTATGGAGTAGCAAAGATATATTCAATTAGGAAGGATCAAGTACAAGCTAGAATAGAGATTTGTAATCAGAAATTTAGTTGTATTCAAATTAGGTCATCTCATTGTTACTCTCTAACCATTGTAGCAGTGATCTAAATCTCCTAATAGTGTTAGCTTAATGGCTATCTATATATCCTCTAACAATGTGGCAATTCCATTGAATTGTTCTCAAGATCTCTGACAAGGCCACTTCTAACAAGGTGATTAAATTATTTAATAGGGTCACATGTAATAGTGTGTTTTGTAACCTTTAAGAGGGTTGGCTCCTAATAGGGCTCACTTTAGAAGAGTCAAAAATAGTAACTAGTTACAACTTATGGATTTTCCCAAATTTGGTTTCCACATTAAATCTTGGTGTCTAATGTGTTCATGCTATTTTTGTTATGTGTTTGTAACTAAGTTAAAGTAGTGGTAATCATAGATAACATCTAAAATTTAATATTTTAATCATTTTTTGAGCTAATCTAATTATTACTGAGTTATAGTATTTTGTGTGTTTATTGAGCTTCAACAATATTCAATTATATGGTTTCTTTTTGTACTGACATCTAAGAGATTTGGAATTTATTTTTGTGGTAACTAATTCACCCCTCCCCTATTAGTTACTCCTCTTATATTTCCAAAAATTGGTATGAGAGTTTTTGGTTCTTGTAGAGAAGGTTTCAAGGACCTATGCTATAGATCAAGATGTCTTAGAAGAGAGAGATTCCCAAGCTCAACGGAGATAATTTTTCTATATGGAAAGGAATTATAAGGTTACATCTATCTAGCCTTAGTCATTAAATTTTCAAGTATCTTAATGTTGAATACAAGACTCCCACTGGAACTTTATTGGTTGAAGACATTTCTGAAAAGAAGAATCATAATATCATAATGACTAATATTGCATCTGCTCTCAGTTATGCTGCATTTGATGAGGTAGATGATTGCAAAACTACTTTTTAAATGTGGAACAAACTCAAAGATATCTATGGAGAAGATGACAATGTAAAAGGAGCCAAAGAAGAAATCCTTAGAGGAAAATTCGATCAAATGAGAATGAGAAAAGATGAAAATATTGCAAAATATGTGGAAAGGATTAAGGCTAGTGTAAGTACAATCAAAGCATTTGGAGGATACATTAAGGAGGAAACTATTGTAAGTAAAGTGCTCAAAACTCTTCTTCATATTTATGCAATTAGAGTATCTACTAGTCAAGAAATGAGATGTGAACCAAACAACAAATTAGGCTTGGATGCTCTAGTTGGAAGATTGAGATCTTTTGAATTAGATAACTATGATAACTATGTTCCTACTTCAAATAATATTGAATCTACATTTTAAGCTAAACTCACACATAAAGAAAAGGGTAAAAAGTCAAAATCTAGTCAATTAGGAAGTGAAGAAGATGAAACATTAGAAGAAAGTTTACACAGTGATCTTGAATTTGTTGAAGCCCTTCTTGCAAGGAAGTATTCCAAAGGCAAAGGTAAAGTTCCTTTGATCTAATTTTCTTGTGAGGAAATTGGTCACATTGTTGTTAGGTGTCCAAACAAGGAAAACAAAGATGAGAAGAAAAGAAACAAGAATAAAGGAAAGAAGGACTCCAAGAACTACAAGAACTTCAAAGAAAAAGGTAAGAAATCTTGTTTTATAGCTAAAGATTTTGATAACTGTGAAAATGAAATGGTATATATTGTTGTGAAAGATGAATCTGATGATGGAGATAAAATGGCACTTACCTCTCATCTTAGATAAAAATTATATATGGATTATTGACAGTGGCTGCTCACATCATATGACTAGTGACAAAATAAAATTTGAGCATATGAAATATTATGATGGAGGTAGTGTAAGATTTGGAAACAATGAACTGTGTAACATAAAAGAAAAAGGATGTATCTTGTTGACTAAAGAACTTGTATATGAAAATGCTTATTGGGTTGAAGGATTAAAGCATAATCTAATGAGTATGGCACAACTGAATAACATTGGATTCAAGGTAGAATTCATCAATGGATAGGCCAAACTGCTGGATGGGAAAGGAAATTTGTTTGGATTTGTCAAGCAAACAAAAGGTAATCTATTTTATCTTGATCTTAGTGATTTTTCATGTTTTATTCTTCAAGTAGAAGAAAGTTGGTTATGGCACAAAAGGCTATGTCATGTAAACTTTGACAATCTGGTCAAGATAAGAAAACATAGAAGAGTAAGAAGTATCCCTAGTTTGAAGAAACCTAACATGGGTCTATGTAAGAATTTCCAAATTGGTAAGATGGAAAAGACTAGCTTCAAAAGTAAAGATTATCAGTCACAAGAAGTTTTAGAAATTGTTCGTACAAATTTATGTGGGCCTATTGGAATTGAAAGCTATAGTGGAGAAAAGTTTTCCATTCTTTTTGTTGATTAATATTCTATAATGATGACACTAATGTATCTAAAAGATAAATTAGAAGCTTTTCAAAAATTCAAGCGGTATTTGGCAAGAGTAGAAAAGGAAACATGAAAAAGGTTGAAATGCTTAAGATTAGACAGAGGTGGTGAATCCATCTCCTTGAATTCAATAATTTTTGGATTGAAAGATGAATTAAAAGATGAGTATCAACCCCTAGTACACCACATCTAAATGGAAGAAAGAAGAAATAGATCTATCATGGATTGTGCAAGAAACCTGATGATTCAAAATAATGTTTCTCTAAAATACTAGAAGGAAGCTATCAACATTGTAGTTCATACCTTGAATAGAGTTTAGTTGAAGATAGATTCAAACAAAACACCTTATCAACTATGGTATGGCTACAAACCTAATATAAGTTACTTGAAAGTATTTGGTAGCAAATGTTGTATATTGAAAGAATCTAGAAAAGGAAAATATGATGTATACTATGATGTAGGCATATTTCTAGGATATTCCTATAGAAGTAAAGAATACAGATGTTTGAATTTGTCTACTCACAAAATTGTAGAAATTAAACCTATCAAAATTGATGAATTTGCATAAAAGAGTGAAGAAGAAAGCAAAAAGGAACCTAAAGATTACAAAAGATTTTTTTACTTTGAACCTAATACCCTGCCAAATCTATTTGAGAAAAAAGAAGCTTCATCTCCTAAGTCCCCAGAAATTCCTATAGTTACCAAGTTGTAGATAGTGCAACCCAAGCTACAAGGACCTAAGGCACAGACATAAGAACACGAGCTTGAAACTGAAATTTAGGAAGAAGATGCTAGAACTCATTCAAACATCAAGGAGCATGTGTTACCAAGATATGTCAGAAGACATCATGCACCTAATCAAATCATTGGAGACAAATTAGATGAAAAAATGACAAGAAGAAAATTAAAAGGTACATGTTTATTTGTTGAATTTGAACCTAGAAGTGTTAAAGATGCTCTAGAAAATGAAAGTTGGATTGAAGCAATGAATGAAAAGATAGATCAGATAGAAAAGAAAAAAACTTGTACTCTTATTCCTAAACCCAAGGATAAAAATGTAATCAGTACAAAGTGGGTATTTAGAAACAAGCTAAATGAAGATGGAACAGTTTCAAGAAACAAAGAAAGATTGGTTTGCAAAGGTTATTCTCAAGAAGAAGCTATTCACTATGGTAAAACTTTTACTCCTCTGGCAAGACTAGAAGGTGTTAGAACCTTACTAACATATGAAGCACATAGAGAATTTAAAGTATATCAAATGGATGTCAAATCTACATTCTTGAGTGGAATTCTTGATGAAGAAGTTTACATTGAACAACCAAAATGATTTGTAGATCCTAGCAGAAGAGACATGGTTTGCAAACTACACAAAGCATTATATTGTCTCAGGAAAGCTCCTAAAGCTTCTTATGAAACACTTAATAATTATTTGGTACAAATTGCTTTTGAAAGAAAAATGATAATAGTAGTCTATATATCAAAGAAAGATCAGACAAGAAGATTGTGTTGGTAGAGATATTTGTTGATGATACTCTATTTATAGGAAATGATTATTTTTGTAAAGCATTTTTAGAAGAAATGAGTAAAGAATTTGAGATGTCCATGTTTGGTGATATAAAATTCTTTGTTGGTCTATAGATATAGTAGAACAAAAATGGTATCTACATCACTCAATCTAAGTATATCAAGGACATATTGAAGAAATTTAAAATGGAAGATTCAAGACCAGTTGGAACCCCTATGTCTACTAGACATAAGATCTCCAAAAATGATTATTCTAAATAAGTAAATAAGACCACATGCAGATCAATGATTGGGAAATTGTAGTATGTAGTTCACATAAGGTCTAATATTGCTCTAGCAGTTAAAATAGTGGCAAGATTCTTAGCAAATATCAAGGAAAATCCCATGATGGCAATCAAAAGAATCATGAGGTATTTGAAAGGTACTAAAGACTATGGTTTATGGTACAAACTTGGAGGCAATTTGGACAAGAAAGTATTTACTTATGATGATTGGGCAGGAAGTCTTGATGACAAAAAAAGCACTAGTGGTGGAGCATTATTTCTTGGTAAAAGACTAGTATCTTGGACAAGCAAGAAGCAAAATTGTACATCTCAATCCATAGTAGAGGCAGAATATGTAGCAACAATAGTCAATTGTTCTAACATTATTTTGTTCAAACAACCATTGGAAGGAATGATGGTAGAGATCAAAGATCTAGTTGTAATATATTGTGATAACACAAGTGCAATCAACATATCAAAGAATTCAACAATGCATTCCAAAACAAGGCATACTGCTATAAAATATCACTTCTTAAGAGAGTTAGTACAAGATAAAGAAGTTAGATTGGAATATGAGAATACAAAAGAATAGATTACACACATATTCACCAAGCCATTACCTAAGGATGCATTTTTGTATCTATGAGGTAAGCTAGAGGTTATTCCCCTATCTGAAATTCACTAAATGAAGTTTAGTGAATGCATCAACCAGATCTTATTGAAGATTAATAAGTTGGTGTATAATTAGCAAGATCACATTGCAGATGAATTAGTACTTAAGGTAAATTGGTGTTTAAAGAATTATTTTCTTTGACATGTGTTGTTAAGGAGGGAGAAGTTTGCTATCATATCTCTAAGAAATTTTTGAACCAAAATAAAGTTAAGAACCAAAGAGGGAAGTTTTCAAAGAATAAGTTGAGAATGTTCTAAATGAACTTGGTAATAGCTATTACAGATAGAATCCAGTGAAAGGAAGAGCTCATACTAATAGAGGAAGTTCTCAAGTCTAAAATCCAAAATTTCATTGTGCTATGACATATTGTCCTGCCATCAATGCCAAAGAGTGAGATTATTGGATACAATTAACTAATTGTGTATTTTCTTTGATGTTACACAAATTTCATATCATTATCAGTTAGTATATTCCAAGCTCACTTACGTAGTGAAGACAATTCTTATTGTCTACCAAGCATTCTTGTGTTTTCCTAGTTTAGAAGGAAGTGTCTACCGAGTTCACTCAGGCATCAAAGGAAAAGTTGTTGAAAGTGAATGTTAACTAAGATCACTTGGTTAATGAAGAAATTTTGGATGGAACTAGTGCTAATTGAGCTCACTCAGTTGTCAAATGATTTTTGTAAGGTTGTAGTGTTAACTGAGCTATTGTTGGTTAACAAAGGAAATTGTTTCTGAGTTAGTTTCTACCGATATAGGTCGGCTAATGAGGTATTTTCTTAGTTTTTCATATTAAGCTTAATTGATTCATCTATTGATTCTGTTTGACTAAGGTGATGAATATTGATTATTTTAAGTTGCATTTGAGCTGACTTGAAAAAGTGAAAGATATAAGTATAAGGTCAATTTGGGATTTTAAAGTGAAAAGTGCAAGAGATGATGATGTGATTGAAGATCTAATGATGAGAAGAGGAAGAAAATTTGAAGGATAAGCATAATATCCTTGTGGATTAGAAAAGATATACTCTATCAAGAATGATCAAGTACAAGCTAAAACTAAGATCTGTAATTAGCATTTCAGTTGCATTCAAATTAGACCATCTCATTGTTACTTTCTAACTATTGTAGTAGTGATCTAAATCCCCTTACAGAGTTGGCTTAACAACTATCTGCAAATCCTCTAACAAGGTGGCAATTCCATTGAATTGTTCTCAAGGCCTCTAACAAGGCCACTCCTAATAGGGTGATTAAATCCTTTAATAGGGTCATGCCTAACAGTGTTTTTTGTAACCTTTAACAAGGTTAGCTCCTAATAGGGATCACTTTAGAAGAGTGAAAAATAGTAACTAGTTGCAATTGGTGTTTTTTCCCAAATTGGATTTCCATGTTGAATCCTCGTGTCTAATGAGTTCATTCTATTTTTCTTTTATTTTTTTGCAACTAATTTAAAGTAATGATAATCATAAATAACATCTAAAAGTTTATATTTTAATCATTTACTGAGCTAATCTAGTTATTACTGAGTTATAACATTTTGTGTGTTTATCGAGCTTTAGCAGTATTCAAGTATCTATTTGCTTTTTGTACTAACATCTAAGAGATCTGATATTTATTTTTGTAGTAACTCATTCACCCCTCCCCTGTTAGTTACTTCTCTTATATTTCCAACAGATCTGCCTCAAGGAATGGGACAAAAACTCTAGATTCTTTCATCTTTTCACCATGAAATACAGGGTCGGCAACAAAATTTCTAAGATTAAAAAAGGAGATGACACTATCAAAGAAGATAACAAGATTGTGAAGGAGGCTATTAGGTACTTCTTTTCTATTCTTACTAAAGATTTTAGCTTGCAAGAAGAGGACCATAATGTCATTATTAACACCATTCCCAATGTTATTAGTGAAGCTTAGAACAAGGCCTTAGTGGCTATCCCTAAGCTTATAGAAATTAAAGAGGTAGTTGTTGCTCTATCGGCTAAGAAGGCCCCTATCCTTGATAGTTTCCACACCTTTTTCTTCCAAATGTATTGGGATACTATTCAATTTGATCTTTTCAAAGCTATGATAGCTAGTTTCTTGATTAGATTGTGTAACAATTTTTGTCATCAACGTTTCGAATCACACTATGTGATCCATCATCAGGATGAAAGTGCAAGAGATGTAAAAAAAAATGTTTAGCAATTTTTTGGTGCCACGAACCTACTAAAAGAAATAAATGCTACCATTTTGGTTCTTATCCCTAAAGTCACTGGTGCATATTCTTTTGGCTCTTTCAGACCAATCAACCTCTATAATTATTTTTATTATATCTTTGTGAAAGTCTTAACTAATAGAGTTATAAAATTAATTCCCAAGATTATTACACTTCAACAATCAGGTTTTGTCCTTAGTAGACAAATTTTGGAATTTTTCATTGAGGTTCATGAAGTTATTCATTTCCTTGAAGTTGGCAAATAAGAGGGTTTTCTGCTCAAACTTGATATATCTAAGGCCTATGATAGGGTGGACTGGGGGTTTATGGATAGAATTTTTGAAGATTTTGGCTTCAATGCTATAGTGAGAATGATTATCTCACAACTGTTTTCCACACCTTCTTTTGTGGTCATGGTGAATGGGACCCCCTCTAATTTCTTCAAATCCTTGAGGGTGCTCCATTAGGGTGATCCTCTATCCCCTATCTTCTTTATCATTCTTGTTGAAGGTCTTGGTAGGCTCAAACATTCCAAAAGGAGCAAAGGGGATTTGGTGGGGCTGAAACCTTCTTCTGGCCCCCTAGTTTTCACTCACCAGCAATTTATGGATGATGAAAGGAATCCTCAATACTTATTCAAAGGCCTCTGGGTAGCTCATCAACTAGGACAATATTTTGGTGTTCTTTTCTAACACCCCTTTAGGTAGATAGAAGAAATTTGTTGACATCTTGGGTTGTAATATTGGGGCCCTCCCTTCCATTTATTTAGACCTCCCATTGGGGAATAAACCCCCTGATAGATTTTGGGACAATCTAATTTACAAGTTCAATAGGAAGCTAGTGGGATGGAAATGCATCACTCTGATTTAGGTTAGCAATGTGTTGCTAATTAAATCCACTTTGTAGAACTTACCCACTTATGTTGTTAGCGTTTTCTCTATTCCTTCTAAGGTGGCTAATCATTTGGAAGTTATTTAGAGGAATTTTATGTGGTCAGCCATGTACAAGAATAAGAAATATCCTCTGGTGGCTTGGGATAACATTGATATATCTAAGAAGAAAGGGGATTTGGGGATTAGAAAGCTTAAATAGTTCAACTGTGCCCTTCAAGAAAAAAAATTTGGAGACTCTTTAATAACAATGGTGAATGGAGAGATATTTTGATGTTTAAGTATGCTACAAACCTCAATCTTAAATAGTTCAATTAGTAGGGATCCTAACCCAAGAGGCTCTAATATTTTGAATGGACCTCTAAAGAGCAAAGGCCTAGCCTTTGAGAAAGAAAAATGGAAATTGGGCAATTGTGAAGATATAATTTTTTTCCATGATGACTGGATTGTTACTGGCCCTCTATGGGCTTTTTAATAGATGGTCCAATGTTTGCATAGAAATATTTGGGAGCAGCGTGAGTGGCTATAAGAATCATAATGAGTGGATTGATCTAGTAGAACTGAACCAAGAGCTCAATCCATTGATGGACATGGTTAGGCATATCCCTTTGTCCCATAACAAAGATTGCATCATTTGGGGGGAGATTGTGAATGGCATTTATACTATGGCGTCTAGCTATGAGACTTTGTAAAATCATGGCCTGACCCCTATGTGGGCCAATGCCTGGTACCCGGGGCTTATCCCAAAAATTAACATCTTTTGGATTATGCTCCAAAATCATATCCTCATGGTGGAAAACCTCACCAAGGAGGGAAATATGATTCCCAATAGATGCATTTTATGTTAAAAACACTATGAGAGTGTTGATCATCTTTTTATCCATTGTCCTTTCATTAGTATGATATGATCTATTTTGCTATCATTTTCCAACATTTCTTGGTGCTTCCCATCCAACATTTTGGATCTTTTTTATCAATGGTACCTTGGTATGTTAGGGAGTGATTTCATGGCTTATTGTTGTAGACACCTAAATTTGATTACATCGCTTTGGTAATCCTATTTAGTTATCTCTAAAGGCAACATTAATTAAATTCCTATTTAATTAATCCTTTGCCATCCCCTAGCTGATTAATTTAATTAATCATCTATAGTCCTAATTGATAAATCAAATAACCTATTATTTATCAATTAAATCCTATTCTTCTATCTAAATCCAAAATCCCCATTTATTAAATAAATCCATTTGATAAATAAAACCCTCAAATCTAATAACCCTTAACTTATTCCTAAACCCTCTTTTTAGCCTAATCCACCCCATCCACCCATACTAAACTAGCTTAGCCACTAACTCACTCACCCTCATGAATGCCATCCACTTGCAAATCTCTAACATCCCTAATCTAATCCTAAACCCAAGCCTAATCCACCCCCTAATGTTGTCACATTCCCTAAGCAAGCTTAACACTTTCTTAAGCCAAAGAAAGTCAACAATCTCAACTCCCCTCAAAATATCCCAACCACCCAACAATGAATGCTCTTACAAAATCCATAAGGACTCTTACAAGCTCTTACAAGCCATAATCAAAGGTCTTTATGAAGATGTTATCCTTTGATCCTCCTTTGTTGACTCATCCATCCCCTTTCCTCCATCCACTCACCTTGTGACACGTGTCACTCCCTGATTGGTGCTAAACAAGCACAATCCATGTGCTCCCTTTTGAGTGCATCCTAGCCCTCCTTAAGTTTTCATCTTTCCTTCCATCTTAGCCCTCCATCCCTCAAGCCCTTAGCCTATAAATTGAATCCCCTCCCAAGCCATTTCAATCACAATCCATCAAGAAAAGTTATAATGCCATTTTGAAGCCAAATCCATACTCTTTCATGCATCCACACCAAAAATCCCAAAAATCCCCATTGAAGCTAGTTTGAAGCTTGAGCATTTATCCCAAATCCCATCAAATAGACTCATCCCTAAATCAAGTGACTATCCTCATTGGGAGAGCCATTCCATGGCTCATATTCTCATTTGAGGGTTTCACTTTGTCTCTCATATATGTTATGTCTTTTATGCTAGTTAATGCTTTGTTTTCTTAATAGATTAGTATTACTTGCTAACATATTTATCATATAAAATTGTAAGTAGACATTACCCCATGTGTGTGACAGGGTCTAGAAAGAGTGGAACAACAGAATTATTTGGGATAAAGAAGCTAAGGCAGACCTTGCTTTTTAAAAATACCTTAATGCCTTGATGGGAAGGTACACCGATATCAAAGGCCCTATCCACTCTCTCAATACTAAGGATAGGACGAATAGCAAGAGGGATGGATGTAGTTGGTCTCTTCTACCTAAGGGATGGCATAAGGTTAATTTTGATGGGCTGGACAAAGGCAACCTAGAAAAGGATGGGGTGGGAGACATCATTAAAAATTCTTTTGGTAAAGGCATTGGTGTGATTGTTTCCCCCCTTCAAATACAAACTAACCATTATGTGGAGGCCATTCAGCTCACCATACTATTAAACTAGCAAAATAAATGGGAGTGAAATATCTCTAGCTAGAAGGAGATTGAAAAAATAGTATTGATTGCCTAAATGAGAAAATTAAGCTAACATGTATGACTGTAAATATCATTGAAGAGTTCATTAAATATCTGAAGTCCTTTGAAAAAACCCATGTGGCACATGAGTACTGAGAAGCTAATCAAGTGGTAGATAGTCTAGCTAACTCGGCAATAAAGTGTGATGGAGTGGCCAGATGGATGGCTGGTTATAATATCTTGTCAGACATTAATGAGCTAATTGAAAGGGAATGGATCCTAGGTAGATTAGGTATCATTAAAACCACATTAAAATTGTTAATAAGCTTTAGAAAGTGGTCAAAAATCTTATGTGTAAATTTATTATGATAGTTAGCATTTTATGGGGAATATGTAGGATTGTGATGTGGAAGTATGATAGCACTCATACTTCTCACATTTGCAGTATCTATCAACTTATTTCAAGGACTAGTCCTAGGCATAAAATTCACAAGGTAGATAAAAGGTCTAAGAAAATGAGGTGTGCCAAAGTTTCTCTAGTTTTGGAGGGCTTTGATACTAGGTATAAAGCTTGCATAGAAGAGGATAATATGGTGGGGAAAAGACACAGGAGGAAACTAGAGGATGAAGCCTAGAACCGGTGAAGACATTCCATGGTTTGGGACATTTAAAAGGAAGGAAAACTCATGAATTTCATAGAATGGCTCCATGGTTGGAATCTATGCATTAATAGGACTATGGTAAAAAGATAGAATGATGGAATAGTTAAAATTGATAGTGTGGATTTCATGATGACATAGGATGTCATTTTTGTTGTTACTGGCATACCCTTTGTGGGAAAGAAATTCTAAAGAGATAGGAAGATTTCATGTCAAGCAGTGGTGGAATTCACAAAGGATCAAGAGGAAAAAAAGGCACTGGTGAAGAAAGGCACCCATTATCTACCGAGATCCATCAAGCTACTGTGGAGATTTGTACTATAAGTTATCATTAAATATATCTCCCTCAAAACTAGATTTGATCATCTTTGAACTCACCACTTTGTGTTACTCAACCACTTCAGGTATTGGGCAAAAAATTTTATCCACTTCTACCTATACTCTTCTATGAATGAGAACACTAATGATTATCAAGAGAAACATACTATGAATCAAACACTTCATGAGGGGCTTTAACTATTACTCTATGAATTCTTCAAGGCTAGGGAAATGGGCAAAACAAATTATGTATAAGAAGAATGGAAAAAATGGTAGAGGGGATCCTAAAGAATCTAAAGAGGACTAGTTTGAATTTGATACAAAGGCCAACCTTGAAATGCATACAGAATTTGAGGGGGATGACTCTCCATGGTGTGGCTCAAGAAAAAGAATTGTCAAAATAGAAATGAAGGAGAAAATAGATCTTATTGACCCCAAGGAAGGCCTTGATACCTCCTAAACTAGGGATTATAGTGAAAGAGCTAAAGGCATGGATACAAGGGAAGAAAGTGCCAAAGGAGAGGAGGATCTCAGAGAAGTGGAAGGCTTGGGTAGGAGGAAGGGTAAGAGAAGCATCGCCATCAAATTTTGGACCAAAAAAATAGGACTAGGTCACGACTTCTTGGAGCAAGAAAAGGAAACTTTCTGAGGCCAAGGAGGATATACAAGGGGAGGAGCAAGAGGGGGTGAAAGGGGACATCAACCAGAGATAGAGGGTGCAACATGACTAGGGCTTCAAGGCATTTGGCACCACCAAATATAGATGCTCAATCCTAGGGAAGGATAGGAATATGGTGTGGAAAAACTTTGACACTAATTCTGCTAAAATGGGGATCAATCAAGAGATTATTAGAACTCTCATCAAAAAAAATTAAGAGGGTAAAATCCAAATGGAAGAGCTGATTGACTCTACCTTGGTGATTTTTAGTGACTCTTCTAAGGAGTATCTGGATATGGACATCCTTAGTAATTCCAAAGGTAGCATGGTGGAAAACTTCTACACAACCAAGTGGATTCTCCATGAAATCCAAGAACTTAAATACTAGATGAGCAACTTGGAAAGAGAGAAATATAGCCTAAAGAATGGGATTATGGAGGAGGAAGTGAGCATTGACAATAGAGTGGAGAAGGTCAAGAATAGGGTCCAAATGATGGAGATCTCGATGCAAATTATAGAGGAACAAAGCTATAATATTCTTAAAGAGGCCAATGAGAACATTAAGTTGTTCATTAACAATATTAAGGAGCATAAAATTAGTAAGGAGGAGGACCCTACCCTCCAAAATGCAAAGGATAGGACCCCTGATGACAACTTGAGGATGCGTGCCAAATCTAGTATGCGAAAAAGGGACACCCTAGCCCCTAACCAAGATCTCTCTGAAATGAAGAAGGTTGCTGGTAGACTATTGGAGGTAGAGATAAGTGAAATAAAAATGCAAAGGGACATCACCTAAGTGTCCTAGCTTTCTGTGGCTAGTCTTAGTTTTTTGTCTTCTTCCTTGGCTTTTTCTTGGCTATATATTTTGTTTTGGAAGTTGTTTCAGCTAGTTGCTTAGGGTTTCTTTTATTACTTTAAGCATTCTATTTCAGTCTTAACTTTGTAATGTTTTGGCTTTAAGGTCCTTTTAAATCCTTTTTTCTATAATCAAAAACTTTAGATCTTAACATTTCATTGCTTAGTCTCTATAGTAAACTTTAGCAACATCAACTAGTTGTTCACTATTCTAAAATAACATACTTGTAGAATGTAAACATTAATCAGTATAATATTATAATAATATCCACACAATTTTGACTCTAGGATTTAACATGGCAACCCGATCAAGGAAAAACTACCAAAAACAAGTACATAATATCAACTCTTATGAAGTGAGCTATGTTAGGAGCCAACCCTGTTAAAGGTTACAAAACACAGTATTAAATGTGGCCTTGTTAAATGATTAAATCACCCTTATAGGAGTGGCATTGTTAGAGGACATTAGAAAATTCCATTAGAATGTCACCCTTTAAAGGATTAACATGTGACTGTTAGGTTGCTATGAATGCTAGGTCTACCTTGATTGAAGGATATCAAAAACTGTTCCGAATGGTTAGAAAGTAACATCAGGTTTTGATCTATTAAGTAAAACTAGCTCTGCATGCACAAATCTATGTTCAACTCTCATGTATTGATTTTCTATTTAGCCTCTATTATCATCTTAGTTTTGATTCACTTGGAAACCCTTCAAACAATCACACGTTACTTCTTCTCAATTCATTTCATCCTTTTACTTAGATTTTCTAGTCAATAACATCAGTCACTACTTGAACTTTATAAGTTTCCACATATTAGCATACACACAAACACTCTATAAGCTAGGCCTTGAACCTCCTTGAATAGGTAATTCTAATCATTTTCCACTTAAACACCACCGTAGATCTTGGTGTTTATGATTTTGATTTGTCACATATATTGAGTCTGATTGTCATTCTATTTTTCTCTCATTTTCTAGAAATTTCTCTTGGAATCCAATCCCTTAAGTCATTTACCTAGTTCTCTTCTAGAATTCCATGATTCAACTCATCAATCCTTATCTTCAACATGCTTTTAATATCCCAAGAAATCAATTTAGTCACCTAGGAATTATGATTACTCACAAATAGTTAAAATGTTGTTCCTTGGTCAATACTATGTTTTAAAACTCAGCCATCTCTAGGTTAGTTGGTCTCTATTAAACTTATTTATTGGCACATACACTATCTCCCGGTCCATATTGATACTCAATCAGAGCTTAGCTTGTCACTTACTATGGCTCAATTGACACTAGCATCACTTGGCATGTACTTCAAAATTATTTAGTCTTCAACTCTATTTCTTAGTCAAGCCTAAGCATTTGATCTATCTTTGTTCACACTTTCAAGACTTGAGAATTATTGTCTTGTCCTCTTGCAACATGATTTAAGCAATCCATTTATCTTATTAAAGTGCAACTAGTCAAGTGTCCATTTGCATTTTCCCTTTCATAACTCAACCTATTCTCTAGATTCTTTTTTCATGAACAACTTTTCAAATCCTCTTCATCAATCAAATAGATATGTCATTGGCATCAAGTAGTAAACTATCTCAACAACAGATTTGACATGAACGAGAACATAACAGTTGTTTCGATTGTAGTTTCCAACAAAACATATTTTGGAAAGATTTTAGTATTTAGATTGTCAATATCAAAATAATCTTTAAATAAAATTAATGAAGTGTCAAATATGTAATTTTAACAATAAATTGTAAAATAGTTTTTAAGAATTAAATTATGTATAAATTTAAAAAATAGATATTATTTAAAATTTGATATTATAAATTGAAAAAATATAAAATTTTATTTTGAGATCTTTGCAATCAATATTTTCTATCATTTTTGATGGCATAATTTTTTTTAAAATTTATTTATTATTTTAAGTTTGTTGGACATTGCTTGAATAGTAATTTAATCACCTGAATATTGAATTCTATGATTTTTTACTATATAGATATTTAATTAATTTTAAAGAATTGAATTAAAATTAAATAGTTAAATTAAAGTTAACTTTTATTAATATAACTCAACTTTGATAATGTAATTGAACAATGAAATGTGAAATTAGGATAAATTTTGGAGGAAATTATAAATGAGGTATAAGTTTACAAACTAATTCAAAACTTTCAAGCTAAAATTAAAAGAAAGTTTAGTTCAGTTATGTCAAACTTTTAATGTTAAGATAAATATTTGAAAGGAAAAATTGAAATTACAAATAAAATAAAGCCTTATTAAAAATTTCAAAACATATACATGTAGTTTAATTTCAAAAAGTAAGAGGAGGGGGTTATATTAGGAAAACATAAGATGGAGACAATGATGAGGAAAGTGGGGGGTGAGGGGAAACATGAAGTAGAAATCAAGAGAGAGGGTGAGAGATACTTATACATGAGATAGAGATATTAATAGAGAAATAAAGTAAGACAAGAGGAAGAGGGTGAGAGACATGAGGTACAAATAGATAGAATATTTGATAGACAAAGATACATGAGGGAGGAGACATTTGTAACATAGAGTGAGACAAGAATATGTAGGAAAAGAAACATGAGGTTGACATAGAGAGAGATTCTACGAGATAAGGAAACATGTGTGTGTGTGTGTGTGTGTGTGTGTGTGTGTGAGAGAGAGAGAGAGAGAGAGAAGGGGGGTTGGATAATTTGTGAGAGGAGGGAGGGAAGAGAAGAAAAGACAGTAATTAGGGGGAAACATATTAGAGGGGGAGATAGATGGATAAAAGAAAAATGGGATAGGGGACATATTTGAGAGAGTAATTAGGGGAAAGACATGAGAGTTGGTAAATAGGTCAAAGAGACTGTGAGATGATGTCCAAGGAAGATAATTAAAAAGAGAAATTAGGGGAAGCTCTCTGTGTGTGTGTGTGTGTGTGTGTGTGTGTGTGCGCGCGCGCGCGTGTGTGCATGCATGTGTGTGTGCGTGCATGTGTGTGTGTGTGTGTGTGTGTGTGTGTGTGTGTGTGTGTGTGAGAGAGAGAGGGGGGGGGGAGGATACAAGATAGGAGTAATGGAGGAGCATACAAGATGAGGTAAAAATAATGATAATAATTCAGACATTGAATAGATGGTATCGGTGATGGGTGTGTGTGAGGTGGGAGAGGGAGAGAGAGAGAGAGAGAGAAGGTGGGAGATACTATGAGAGGAGGGATATTGTGTGAAAGAAAGAAACTATAAGGATAGAGATGTGAGAGAGAAGAAGGGGCCAATGGGTGAAAAATAGTTATTAAGGGGAATAGATGGTGGGAGGGGATATGGGAGGGATATAAGTGAGTGAGAGAGAGAGTAATTAGGGCATGTAATATATGGACATAGTGATGGGAGAAGGAAGAGGGTGTGTGTGTGTGTGTGTGTGTGTGTATGAGAGAGTAGTGTTGACAATTGGCTATATGTAGATATGTAAATGTTATTATTTATGGAAAAACATGATGTAAATGCTTGAAGATAACCTCACAAACAAAGATACTTTGCTTTTTGGTACTCAAAAAATTATCGAAGTATGATTGTTTACAATAGTGTATTGTTTTATATGCAACTTTTTTATATGATGTTATTGTTGAGAGAGAAGATATATGGAATAGTATACATGTTGATGATGATGTAACCTTAGACATTAGCATGGACAATATGGAAAAGAGATATTTAAGATTTACACAATAGTGGAATGAAAGGTAAAGGAATTATATTGTTTACAAAATAATTACTTGACCAATTAGGGATGACATCCTAGATGTTTACTCTAAGTTGGGAAATTGTATTTTGGTCCTAGCTGACCTAGCAACAATTTGTGAAAAGGCATGGTATGTGAAAAGACAACTTGTGAGTTTATTAAGAAGTTATATGTGAAAGTTGTGAATGTGATATTTTGTATCACATGCAGAAAGTTTTGTATTATATGCAAAACTATGAATGTGAAGTTTTAGAAACAAAGACTTATGAAGAAAGATAGTAGATCATGTGTTACAAGTGTAAAAACTTTGGACACATAGACTAGAATTTTCAAGTACCTATTGATCAACATAATCCTAGAAGCAAAACCCCAATAAGTTAGTTTTGCAAAAACTTTGGAAAATAGTGAAGTACTAGAGAATGGACAAAAGGAACAACAGAAGAAACTTCAGAAATGATAGAAGGAATCATTAATGAAACTTTAGAACTAACAAAAATAATGAAGATCAAAGAAATGTAGTTATTGAACTTTGAGTAGAACTTGATGAGACATTTGTAAAGGGATGAACTATTGGATCTCAGGAAAAGTCAGATGATGTAGAAAAAGGAAGATTGAAGTTAGTAATTGAGTTTGATTCAACCAAGTTGAATTAAGCTTGTTCACAACATGAGAATATGAAACTTCATTTATAGACTAAACTATGAATAGAGAGGGTGAGAAAAGATGTATCTAGATGAGTTTAGACTATAGCCAAATTTTCTTGCAATTTGGAGCTTATCAGAACAAGTTATGAAGCAAACAAGATTTACTATTATAACAAAGAAAGCTTATTCTATGAAAGAAGATGGAATCTATGTTTTTATAGTAAATTTTGTGGAGATTTTTCATGATGAAAGGAAGCTATTGTTATCCTTGAGTAGCATTTGAAAATTAAACGGATGATTTTGAGTAAATATTTGATTTTAGAATGAAATTATCAGCTTTTTGATGTAGAAAAGTATGAAAGTTCAAGTTGGATAGATAAATAGAGTACAGACTTAATTATTTCCACATTGTGATTATCTCATAAGATTAGAGTACCCAGAAGAGGTTTGTTAAAGTGATTTCAAGCAAAACCCTACTTCAAAAAAGGGTATTTTATCATTTTTTGCACTTAATTTCTTTGATAAATTGATATTTAGTGAAATTATGGATATGAAATTAGTTCACAATGTTGAAAATATTGAGAGATCCAAATTGAAGGTTGTCCCTATGAAACCCTCAGAGGGAAACCTTAATTCAGCTCTATCAGAAACTTTGAACAATGTAGTTTACATGGAAGACATAAGAAGCTACTTGTGTAGAAAGTTTGAAACTATTGGAGGTGAATTTATGAACAAGAATATGGAAATTGTTTTCAACCATGATATGTCTATGAATCATGGATTTGAACATCTAAAATAATTAGATTTATTCAAATATTACTTCTTCTATGAACTTGATAATGAAGAATGGACTCAAATTATATTAAGAAGAATTCATAATAGGATGTTTTGGATGGGAGACAATGTAGTTGACATTTCTACCAACCTTATATATGAGGTTACTTGTCTTAGCAAACAAGGCGTGTGTACCCATTGGTGAGAAATTAGTCAAGAAGAAAGTTGAGCTCAATACTAAAGCTATTTATAATGGCAAGGCAATGGTGATCCACACCATTAGAAAATATGATGTGAGATTCTTGAGTAAAATCATTGCATATTCTTTTTGTACAAGTTGTAAGAGTGATGAGTTGTCACTAGGCTATATCTATGCAGCCTAAAAAATTTGTATTGAGAAAGAAAAAGTAAACTTGAGTGATATTTTGAGAGTACAACTCCTTAAGAATCTAGAGAAGATTAAGAGAACTAAGAATGGTGTATTTTGATTTTAGTCACTAATCAATCATATTTTATTTCATGTACTTAAAATATTTTCATTTCTATTAGTTACAGAGATCATGAGTAGTGAATGATGTATTGTAGATAAGATAATAGATGTATGCAGAAGGCATCTTGCAGATAAAATCTTGGATAGTGGCAATTTGATTATGAGAACATTCCAGAATGAAATTAAACAAAGATTCAGAATTGCACCAGCAATTCTTGATAGATTTAAGGATGACATATGCTTTTGGCAGATATAGACCTAACTTATGTTGAAGCAGTAGAACCAAGGGAAACATTTCTTGAACCCTTAGGTTATGAATTGAGCAATGATGTAGCTATTGGTTACATTGATCTATTGTTGAACTCTAAAAAGGACAAAGATTCATATAGATTTGGAACATATGAAGAGGTAACTCAGTCAGCTCACTAGGTATCTTTAGAAAAATTATCTCATAAGAAGGTTGAGACTATGATGAAGAAAGCATTGATTGAGGCTAGTATGATAGAAAGAGAATCATAGGAAATTAGACAAATAATCTCTAGCCTATAACATACTAGTGAAAAAGGTGCAATTTATGTGCCACCTCTATTATTTGGTCAAGCATAAGATGTAACCATTGCAGTGACTCATACAGGGAAAAGCATCCCATATGCTATTGTATAAGCCAAAAAACCTAGTCAACCAAAAAGGAAGTCTGAAATGCTAGTAGAAGTTGAGACTCACAAGTTAAAAACAGTTAAGAAACAAGCTACTAGACCTAAGAAATGGAAGAAAACATTTTTGACAATTATAAATTCCAGTGAGGAAGAACAAGAGGAACAAGAATTTAAACAACCTAAAAAGGTTATTACTTCTAAGCAGCCAGCTTGTAAAACAAGGTAACCCTGGAAACCAAAGATAGAAAATATTAACATAACTATTTCCAATGAGGGGAACTTTGTGCAAATGAATAAGTTTTATGATTTGTACAATGATATTGAGGAAGACTACATTGATATCTCTATTGTGAGATGTATGATTCTTAACAATTTGAAACTTGAAGACATTGAAGGCATTGTGAATCAGAAAGTCTATGTCAAACTTATAGGAAAGAAGAGACCAGTTCGTAAAGAAGACATGGAACTTTGAAAATCCATGATAAGAACTATCTGAAAAACTAATGATGAAGAAGAAATCTAGAATTTAATGAACAATCTATCACCTTACTTACGAAGTAAGATGAGGCCATTTTTTTTAATGGGAGGTGAGAGGAATATCATAAGAAGTGAAACAATTGTAGCCATAAACAAGATGATGATTGAGCTAAAGACAACAACTACCACTATAGAGAAAGCTTTAAAAGTATTAGTAAGTGGTAATACAATGCAAATCAATCAAACAAATATTACTATTAATATTGAAGATAATCCTTTTGCAAGTTGTGATCAGCCTGAGTCCTATTCTGAAAACGTTCAAGATCAACTCAAATTGATTGAAGAGGATAAAAGGAAATTAGAAGACTAAAAACAAACAGATTGAAGAAGCCACATTGAAGTTTCTTGAGGAGGAAAAGAAGAAGAAGGTAGAAGAAAAGGAAAGAAAGGAAAAAAAGGAGAAGGAAGAGAAAGTGAGAAAAACAAGCGAGACAGTAGAGAAGAAACAAAAGGAAGATGAGACTAAAGCATCTAGCTCATCCACTCCAATATCTCTTGTGGACCATATAGGTGATGATGATGATAAATTTGACTTGATCTCATTATTGACTAGGTTGATTGAAAAGAATAAGAAAGTAAAGAGTCTACAAATTATGTTAATGGAGGTGACCAATAGATTTCATAACTCTCTAGAAGCGAAACATACTAAAGAAGACCTCAAATAAAGAGCCAAAGAAATAGAAAAATCTTTTGATGATGAATTTATAGATTTATTAAGTCTTGCAGAGTCTAAGGCTTTAATTTCTAATGATGCTAATCTTTTTATCATTGTTTGTCAGAACATAAAGAATTATTTTTCGAGTCTTGATACTTATATCAAGTAACTTCAAAGATGTCAACAAGATAGAAAGGTACTATATATCAAATGTATTTTATCTCATAGGTTGGCTAAAGATTTGTATAATAATATGGAAGGGAAGCTGAGCAAGCTAGAAGCTCTACCAAGTTAGTTACAACAACCCTCTAGTAGAGTTGATGATTTCGAAGGACAAGTTGCCCATGTTCACATTGACATTAGGGAAATGCAACTTGAAAAAGAGAAAATTAGATTTCAAAGAATCTATAGGTTTGAGACTATTATCCATTGAGAGAAAATTGGAGGAATGTGTTAAATCAAAGGACACTCATTACAATTTCATATATTCTAACCTTAATGTGGTTGAGATTACATCATATCCCTTATGTGCAATTCTCACTACTATCGAAGCAAAAAATGACACATGGGTGAAAGGTATAGATAGTCTAAAGGAAAATTTGGATGATTGTATCAGCTTGAAATAGTGAGACATAATTTTTGACAAATTTTTACAGCATTTAGATAGAAATTTTTGATAGCTTCTAGGTGTTCTGACTGTTGTCATTGATGTCATAGGGGGAGAAGTTGAATGAGAAAATTGTAAGTAAATTGGGTATTTTTTAGTCATATCAAAAAGGGGAAAATTTGTAATAAATGAAGATGAAGCATTTGTAATAGATGGTAAGTGTAATAATGTTGTAAGATTTTATAAAGTCTTTGATACTTAGCCAATTTTCCTACATTTTTGCCATCAATGCTAAAGGAGGAGATTATTAAAAATTATCTATATGTAGATACGTAAATATTTTCATTCATAGCAACCCATGATGTACATGCTTGTAGAAAACCTCGGAAACAAAGATACTTAGCTTTTTGGTACTTTGAAAACTGTCTAGGTATGAAAATGATTTACAATAGTCTATTGTTTTATATGAAACTTGTTTATACAATGTTATTCTTGAGAGAGAATATATATGGAATAATATTCATGTTGATGATGATGTGTATAACCTCATACACTAATACGACTAGTACAAAAAGGAGATATTTAAGATTATAGAACAACAACATCAAAGGCAAGGGAATTATTTTTCTTACAAAATAATTACTTGACCAATTAGAGATGACATTCTAGATGTTTACTCTAAGTTGGGAAAGTTTATTTTGGTCCTAGCTAACCTAGAAGCAATTTGTGAAAAGGCATGGTATTTATGCAAAGAAATCTTACGAGATTATTGAGAATGTTAGGATTAAACCACAGCCATAAATAATAATTACATGCAAATTTAAATAATATCAGAAAATAATAGATCACATAGAAGAGAACACAAGATACCAAGACTTAATGTGGTTCACCCAAACCCTAGGCTACGTCCACCAAACAAAAAGTCCAATATTATTACAATCCAGTGATTACAACTTGATTACAATTCATAATCCCTTATAGCTCAATACCACCGCAAGAAGCAATTTTTGCATCAGACCTTATGAAAAACCCTTAACCCTAAGCCCTTTTATACAAGTATTTTTACCACTTTAGAGTTATCCTAATAATTGCAGTACTTCCTTGATCAGTCACCACAAACTAATAGAGAAGTTATATGCAAAATTTGGGAATGCAAAGTTGTGAAATTTGCAGAAATAAAATTTTGATAACTTGATTTTGTGATCCAAGATCAAGCTAAGGTCAGAGATTGGCTGAAAGAAGGTACAACATATATACTTTTTTACTCGACGAACTTAAATTACTTTTTTGGATAGTGAGCTCTTCTTGTAATTAAAATTGCATGTTTAGACAGTGAGCTCTACTTACACACATTGTACCACAACTCCTAATGGGGTTGGAATATCCTAACAAGGATTCAAAGTCTCCTAATAGGGACTCATATGTATTGAATGAGTTTATAGAATCCTAATAGGGTCCATCCTCTAATAGGGAACATCATCATATTAGTACATCATCTTATGGGTATCATCCCCACCAGAGTTTTCCCTTGGCTAGAATTTCCCTAGTTAAAAAAATATGTTGTTATGAGTTCTTTGTGAATGGTTACTTTTACTATAAAAAATTATTGTTTACTTTCTTATGTATGGCTCAAAGTAATAAATAATATCCAGTTGGTAACAAAATTTTGTAGAATACTAATTCACCACCACCCCCTTAGTATTCCCTATTTCTAATAAGTACTAGGGAAGATATATTTAAAACAAATTAGTACAAGTACGTGAATGTGTTTCAATCATTATTTTGTCATTGATGTCAAACTTGCTACTTGTTTGTATGACAATTACTTAGTTTATTTGAGTACTATCATTTTTTTGATCAATGAGGATGTTTTGATCAAATGAGATAACAATAGCACCTAGAGGAAAGTTTGAGTTATGATATGGAAAAGGAGTACAAGGATCTCTTAAGATAGTGATGTTATAGTGCATTGATTATCTACTTAAGGTTACAAATGATGGATATAGTGAGAAAGTCAAGAAGAACAAATAAGAAGAATTGAGTCTTGTAAACTTAACAATCTACACAGTAGTTGTCCATAAATGTTAGTGTAAGCCAAGCAAAAAATCAACTAGAGCCAAGAAAAGTCAAATTTCAATGTATGTTAAGTGATATAGTATAAGCCAAGTAAAGTTTAGTTTATGTCAAGAACTAGTAAAATTTAGTTCATATCGAGTAATTTGATAGTAGATGTCAAGAAACATGGTTTGTGTCGAGCATCAAAAGCAAGTTAATGTTGACTGATAGCATTATGAGAAAGATCATGAATTCGATAAATCTGAGATAACAAGTTTAATTTCTTGGATTGTATGAAGAGTGTGGAAGATAAGTTTGATGAGCTAGTGGCATAGAATTCAAGATGAATTGTTTTGAGGAAAATTCAAAGAGGATTAAACAAAAATTTTATAGAAGTGAATAAAATGAAAAGATGGCTAGATTCATTGAATCCTACCAGATCCTACCTAACCCTAAAATGGACAATAGACAATGAACAACAAAAGATCTTAATTTTTGTATTTATAGAGATGGATGGTCAAAAGTAAAGGTTGTCACATGAGAGAACTTAAGGAAGACAAGAAGTCTAATGTATTGCTTCATTTAGTGACCAAAGAGAAGAGATTTCTATTGTCAAGAAAATCAAGAAGACTTAAGAGTATGGATGCTTGAATGGTGACAAGCTATCAGAGCTCAAGTGTGTGAAAGACAACAAGAATGGAGAACTAAAATAGAAATTTGTAATCTACAAATGTGTTGTAAATTGTTATCATATCAAGCTTTATTGTTACTTTCTAATCATTGTACCAATTAAGGGACGAATCCTTTGTATTAAGGTTGACCTAATAGATATTTTTAAATCCTTTAATCGAGTGACATTCCAAGTGAATGATATAAAGTCCTCTAACAAGGTTCACTCCTAATAGGGTGATTTAAATCCTCTAACCAAGTCACATGTAATAGTTTACATTGTAACCTAAGTTAACATGGTTGACCTTTCACAAGGCATCACTTCAGAAGAGTGAGAATGAGTAGCATGTTATTGGTGGTTTTTCCCAATTTTGGTTTTCATGTAAAATCATTGTGTCAAATGTGGTATTGAATCTATTATGTTTAATGCTTACATTTTTGTAAAGTTGATTTGATGGTAACCTACAAGTTTAAGTGATTGTATGATCTAATAGATGCATGCATAATGAATATCTTTTATGGATACTCATTTACTAAGCTGTGAAAAGTTTTATTTGTACACCTAGACCTTGGATAATTGATTCACTCCCCCAGTTATTTAAAGAATTCCAACAATTTGTATCAGAGTCATCTTCTTAAGAGGACTAGTTTGAATGTACTAGAAGCAAAAAGATCAAGATGTTGAAAAGAGAGGTACCCAAACTTAATAGAGATAATTTTTTAGCATGGAAAAGCCTGGTGAAGCTACATCTAGGAGGTCTTGGAGATCATGCACAACCTACTATCACCACAGAGGATGTCAATCCTATTGGATCCCTAATTGCTAAAGATTTAAAAAAAAAGATAGAATGCAACCATACAATGTTAGAGATTACCTCTGTCCTGAGTTATGTTGAGTTTGATGATATCAACAGTTATGAAAGTGCAAAGCAAATGTGAGATATAATTCACACCACTTATGGAGGAGACACAAATATTCTAAGAGCCAAATCTGAAAGTATTAGAGGTAAGTTCAATGATATGAGAATGCAATAAGGTGAGAATGTTGCTCAATATTGCTCTAGGATATAAGATGTTTTAATGAAAGAAGAGGGGCTACTAGTAAAATAGATGATAAAATTGTAATGATAAATTTTTTAAGAACATGACTGCCCACCTATGCTATTAGATTTTCTACAATATAAGAACTAAGATGTATACTAGGTTCTAATCTAACTCTTGAAGGTCTGGTAGGTAGGCTCACTTCTTTTGAGCTATCTAATTTTGATAACTTCAAATCTTACAATGTTGAATCTTCTATCATAGCTAAGCTATCATTGAACAAACCTAATGAGAAGAAGAATGAATAGGTAAAATATGTCTCCAGTGATAGTGATATGGATAAGGAGGATGTAGAAAAACTTGAAGCACTACTAGCTAGGAGATTTCATAGAGGTAAAGGAAAATTCAAATGTAAGTTGCCTATCATGTGATTTAATTACAATGACATTGGTTGTATTCCTACTAGATGTCTAGAGAAGAACTATAAAGGTTGAGACAAGTAAAGAAGTAGAAGAGATGAAGACAACAAAGATTTCAAAGATAAAGGCAACAAGTCTTACTACATTATTGAAGAGGAAACTAAAGATGGATCTAATGATCATAATGATGGAGTGATGTATTTTGCAATGAAGGATGAATCTGATGAGGAAAAGGCAACTACACTAGTGTCTTATGTGAACAAGATAGACAGATGGATCATTGATAATGGGTGTTCACATCACATGACTGGAGATAAAAATTAGTTCATTACCTTGAATTATTATGATTGAAATAGTTTAAGGTTTGGTAATGATGTACCATGTCTGATAAAAGGAAATGGTTCTATCAAACTCATAGAAAATATTTTATGTAACAATTCTTATTATGTTGAAGGACTTAGCTATAATTTGTTGAGTGTTTAACAATAGAATAGTTCAGGTTATAAGGTTGAGTTTGAGAACAAGATTGACAAGATATATGGTACTGATGGAAAACTAATGGGAAAAGGTCATCAAACTAGAGGTAATCTATTCTACCTTGGTATGGATGATGCTACTTGTCTAGTTGTATAATTTGATGATGTGTGGCTATGGCACAAGAGGTTGTATCATGTTAATTTTGGTAACTTGGTTAGTATCAAAAACATCAAAAGAGTAAGAGGTTTGCCTAAGTTGAAGAAACTTGACAATATAATTTGCAAACAATGTTAGGAAAAATGAAAAGACTAGCTTTAGGAGTAAGACTCATACCTCTAAAGGAATTTTGGAGATTGTTCATACCAATTAATGTGCAAAGCTACAAAGGTGATAAGTACATTATGTTATTTGTTGATGATTATTTTAGGATGATCATAGTTATGTTTCTAAAATAGAAATTCAATGTTTCCCAAATTTTTAAGTTGTACTCAGCAAGAGTTGAGAAGGAAGCATATAAAAGTCTAAAATATTTGAGATCTGATAGAGGAAGAGAATTTACATCAAATGAGTTTGAGATGTTCTGTAATGATAGAGGAATCAAAAGATGGGCATCTTCCCTTAGGATCCCTCCATAAAATAGAATTATTGAGAGGAGAAATAGATTTGTAATGGACTTTGCTAGGTGCCATGTCCCCTTTTCAAATAATTAAAAATAATAATCTTTTCTAAGGCAGGCAGGCCCAAAAAGGTGAAGTTTTAAAAAAATGGGATAATCTTTGGAAGTTAATGGACTAATAAATAAAAATTATTATTAAAATATGTTTTATTAACCCCTCTTGGACGCGAGTGAGGGTTATGCCCTCTTTTAAGAGGTTTGGAAGCATTTTGGGCTCATTCCAGAACTTGATTTTTGCTCATTTCTTTGTTGTTCTTCAGAGGTTGCCAAACCTCTGGAGAAGGAGACCCAAGAATGGGAGTTTGTAGGGTTTTAGGAAGGCTAAGGATTGGATTTTGAAGCCATTCCATGTGCATGCTCATGCAGAGTTTGCCTTTGTGCTGAACAGTGCAGATTTGTGGATTTTCGGGTGTGTTTTTTGTAAGAGTTTGGTGTTTTCGGTTGAGTATTTCATATAATTTTAGGTTGCTGCTGTATATCAGATATTAATATGTTAAAATAGAGTTGAATATATGTATTTGGTTATGATTATACTTCTGTGATAGATTATTAGTGTTTTTGTGGTATTTTCAATTATTTTGTGTTGTTTTCGGGAGCTCGATGAGCATTATTTTTGTCCTCCATTTGGGAGTTGTTGTGTAAATGTTATATAGATCTAGAAATTTCATTTTGTAGGCTGTTATTCTGCTGAAATTTCTATAAAAATTTCCACTTTCAAATTTATTAATAATATGTGAAGCTGTGAAGTTTTTGGCATTATTTTCGGCATACCCAATTTGGGGTTTATTGAGAAATTGTTGGATCTTTGAAATATTGGTTGTTTGATCTTAAAGATTTGATTAGAGGCTTGAAATATCATATAAAATCAAAAAAGGGACATTTCAATGGTACCAGAGCTATGATCTTGCTAGCCTGAGGGTTTGTAGAAGTTTGCATGTCAGTTTTGACAACTACCTAAATCTTGCATGTCATAATTTATGGTTGCATGTTGCTTCTAATCAGCTGCATGTCAAAATTTATGGTTGCATGCTATTTCTAATCATTTTTATGTTAGTTCATGGGGAATTTGGTGGTTGTATGTTTCTTCTAATCAGTTGCATGTCAAAATCTATGGTTGCATGGTACTTCTAATTATTTGCATGTTAGTTCTTGGTCTTTGAAGAAGTTATAACCTATTGGGGTTACACTCTACTTTATCCAGAATGGACAGGTATAGTACAGAGTCTCAGAGGACACCATTTTGGACAATTGATATCCAGAGTCAGAATAGTAGAAAGGATGGTTATTTAGACATTCAAGATAAACTTAGGAAAATAATTCATGACATGTCTGAATAGTTGGTTAAGCACCACCGTATCATGAATGACATGCTATCTGACTGAGCTAAGGTGGATAAGTTGACTGGATTTCTATTTGGTAGTTTTTCTCATAGGGAAGATGACACAATTACCAAGAACTTGCACGAGGAGTTTGAGAAACTAGCTTATAGCCAGGAAGAGGTCTCAGATTCTACTCCGCCATAGGAGGTATTGAGAAAGGATATTACGCAAATTGATAGTAATGGTCAACTTGATACTTAAATTGGGACAATTGTATATAGGTCATCAGAGGGTGATGTCACTGGTATTCAAGATGGTATAGTTACAATAGGCAATGACTACAGTATAGTGGGTTCAAATGATGATTATGAGGATGATGTTGTGCATGATGGTGAGATACCTAGTAGAGATGAGTAGACATTGAGCATTCATGACTTTGCTGAGAAAGAGTACCAGGCATAGTTAGATGCTTCGTCACATGAGGCTGAGGCTGGTAGTACTTCACATGATTTGTGCAGCCAGCTGAAAGTGAACAAAGACACTATTGTGACTTCATTATCTCATCATGATAGGTATGTGGAGTTAGTTGGTATTGGCCATATTACTCAGGTGAGGAGTTTTCTTGAGTTACCAGCTGATTCTAGTTTACAGATATGGACTCGAGATTGTTATATTGGTGATTGGGATTCAGTTGACTGGAGATCTTTAACACTTTTGGTAGCAGTGTTTTTTTGGGTGCTATCATGGATTTGATTAGCAGATTACATGGTGTTGCCTTTTCTTGTGCTAGAAGCTTGTCCGATGTTGGTATTAGTTTTTATACACTGGTGTTGGGCTTTGTTCATATATTCAGTTGACCATACTTGCTGGAATGTGTTGATGATCTTTCATATTTGGCAGTGTGTACAGATGAGTCCCAGGATCATATTGGCATTGATGACATCTAGGAGGATGTAGTGGATAGTTTTGAAGACTTAGTTTCCTTGGCATTTTCTTTTGGTACAGAGGAGTTGGATAGCAGTGCTATAGTTTTTGATACTCTATTGATATGAGCTTTGGTTTTGATTCACAAGATATGGATGGTAATACTCTAGAGACTAGTAACTTTGAAGATACTCCTTTAGACAGTGCATCAGAGGAGTTTTGTAGGAGATAGTCTAGCCAGTGCCATCATCTGTCTAATCAGTTGAGAGTTAGTGAGCAAGACATTGCTATCGCTTGCTAGCATTTCAATGCTGCTCATCAGTTGTTAGTAGTTTATGGATGGGGGTCTCCTACTAGTGATGAGCAGGAAGGCAATTATCTTTCCTTGACAGAGATCCACTCTTTATGGGAGGCTATTTAGATTTTGAGACAGAATTATATGTAGTTGGTAACTGAAAGAGATTATCTTATGGAGTGGGGGAGTACAGCATATGATGCATTATTGGCCAAGGAAGATGAGGTGAGTGAGCTTACTTAGCAACTCGAGGTGACTTTTGAGATTCTTGAGAGTACACAGTTGGCTTACGAGGAGTCATACTTTCATTTGACTAAGGTGACCATGGAGTTGGAGCAATTGCAATCTTTACCAAATTCTCTACAGTCACAAGCTGTGGTGTCTAGTGATCTGAGGATGTCCATGGTCGAGATTTTTAGAGACAGTGGAGATGGGGATGCATCCATCCTTGATACTAACATTAGCATATCGGGTTCATTCCCGCTAGAGTCGGGTTCAGTTGAGTTGGGTGCTGCAGCAAATTATTGTGGTATGCCTGACATGGTGGTGGCCTCTAGTATTAATGGCACAGAGACTAGAGATGTTGTATCAAAGATCATGTATGATGTTGGTGAGCCAATAGTTGGCATGGTTCCTACTAGTAATATTACTCCGTTGGCAATATCTTTGGAGGTAGTAGTCAATTCCAACTTGGTTAGTGATTGATTGCAGTTAGTTTCATCTGGATTGCAGTTTGAGCCACCGACTAAGATTAGTACATTCTATCGTCACTACACTATGAGGTATGCTCATCAATTTACCTTTGATGACCATGTTGATGAGATGATGATATAGAGATTTACTTTGGTTCATAGTGCTTGTCATCAGTTATGGGATGGTTTGAAGCCTCAGGATGAGAGTTGTGATGGGCATGACATAGTGATAGGTTCTGTAGTTGACAGCTTGATAATACATGACTTAGAGCAGGAGTTTGGGAGTGATGCTTCAGCAGTTGTTGTTATTGATTCTACTCCTTTGGCTATAACATCTCTTGACTTAGCTGGTGGTCAGTCACAGTGGGCTGTATCACCTGTTCATGGCAAATTTGGTTTGGGTTCCATTTCTTGCTATTTATCTTGTGATGGCTTTTCACCATCAGGGGTGCATGGGAGTTATGGTTATGAGACAGTGTCCAGTGATCTGCAGAGTTGTGTTGATTGCAAGAGTTTTACAGTGTTTGGATTCTCCATACTTGGTACAATTTTATTCAGAAGCATTCACCATTGTTGCAAAGTTGGATTGTACATTTCATATAGGCCAGTGGGATGCGTTGATGGTATTTAATGTGTTGTAAATTTGATTTGTCCACTTTACTTGGGTTTTGATGTTCTAAGAGTTTGTGTCTCATGGGTTTCTAACTGTGGAAGTTGTGACTTTGGAGTTTGGTTGAGCAGTAATTGTCAGTTTGATTATGGATTCCTCTTGGTTATATTGCAGAGGATATTGCAGGAGCCTGTGTTAATTGACAATAGTATAGTTCATGACTACATTTGGGATCCAGGTGGATTGATTGGTTTATTGTTCATCCATTGCTTGAGGAAAAGCAATATTTGGAAGGAAAGGACTTGTCATGTTCCCTTTTTAAATAATTAAAAATAATAATCTTTTCTAAGGCAGGTAGGCCCAAAAAGGTGAAGTTTTGGAAAAGGGGATAATCTTTCGAAGCTAATGGACTAATAAATGAAAATTATTATTAGAATATGTTTTAAATAACCCCTCTTGGATGTGAGTTAGGGTTATGCCCTCTTTTAAGGGGTTAGGAGGCATTTTGGGCTCATTTTAGAACTTGATTTTTGCTCATTTCTTTGTTGTTCTTTAGAGGTTGCCAGACCTGTGGAGAAGGAGACCCAAGAACGGGAGTTTGTAGGTTTCCAAGAAGGATAATGATGGGAGTTTGAAGCCATTCCATGTGCATGCTCATGCAGAGTTTGCCTTTGTGCTGAACAGTGTAGATTTGTGGGTTTTCGAGTGTGTTTTTTGTAACAGTTTGGTGTTTCTGGTTGAGTATTTCATATCATTTTGGGTTGCTGTTGTATATCAAACATTAAGATGTTAAAATAGAGCTGAATATATTTATTTGGCTATGATTATACTTTTGTGATATATTATTAGTGTTTTTGTGGTATTTTTGATTATTTTGTGTTGTTTTTAGGAGCTCGATGAGCATTGTTTTTGTCCTTCGAAAAATGTCCACTTTCAGATTTATTAATAATATGTGAAGCTGTGAAGTTTTTGGCACTATTTCCAGCATACTCGATTTGGGATTTATTGAAAAATTGGTGGATCTTTGAAATATTGGTTGTTTGATCTTAAAGATCTGATTAAAGGCTTGAAATATCATATAAAATCAGAAAAGGGACATTTCACTAGGACACTCTTGATGGAGAGAAACATTGCTTTGAAATACTAGAGAGAGGTTGTAAGTGCAACTCTCTATACCTTGAATCATGTGCAAGTCAAGAAAGGTACTTGCTCAACACCTTTTGAATTATGGTATGGATACTCACCAATTGTAAAATATTTTAAGGTATTTGGAAGCAAATGTTATATTCTTAAAGATTTTACGAATGTTAAACTAGATGCAAAAAGTGAAGAAGGTATATTCCTTGGATATTCCACAAGAATTAAAGACTATAAGTGTTTAAATACTAACACTAACAAAGTTGTGAAAAGTGCAAATGTGAAACTTGATGAATATATAGAAGTACATGAGGCTGAACCTATGAAGGAACTAGATGAATATAAATCATTTGTATACTTTTATGAAGGTATGCCTACTCATGAATATGCTGTAAATCAAGTTGTAAATCACCATCAAGTTTCAGTGACTGTTGAGTCACAAATGACGAATATCGAATTGCATTCAGGAACTGAGCTACATTTAAGTGCCAAGTTACAGAATGAAGTTGAGAAACATTATGATTTTGAGATTAGTGTATAGTAAGGAGACGTTAAACTATATATTAGAGACATACATAGTGATTAAGAAGTTGAGAGACCAATTGAGGAAAAAATAGTAAAACCAAGATTGTCAAAGTATGTTAAGAGACATCACCTTGGTATACAAATCATCAGAGATAAAGATGCAAGACCTATGACAAGGCATAAGTTGAGAAATGATACATGTTTACTTAGCATGCATGAATCTAAAACAATGAAAGTTGCCTTAGAAGATGTGGACTGGAGTAAAGCCATCAAAGAAGAGATTGAATATATTGAGAAAAATAAAATATGGACTCTAGTTCATGGACTAGAAGATAAAAATGAGATTGGCACCAAGTGGTGTACATAGACAATTTAGATGAATTGCTGAAGTCAAAAGGAATAAGGCAAGATTAGTTTGCAAAATGTATGCACAAGAAGAAGGGATAGACTATGGAGAAACATTCTCTCTTGTTGCAAGACTAGAAGAAGTAAGAACTCTCCTTGCTTACTTTGCATACAAAGGTTTCAAAATTTATCAAATGGATACTAAATCTTCATTTTTGCATAGCATATTAGAAGAAGAGTTCTATATCAAAAAATCAAAATGATTTTATGATGCTAACAACAAAAACATGGTATGTAGACTACACAAAGATTTATATGGTTTGAAGCAAGCACCGAGAGCATGTCATAAAAGTCTTCACAATTATATTGTAAAAATTGGATTTGAGAGGACTGATGATAAAAGAAATATGTACTTAAAGACAAAGAAAGAAAAAGTTATTTTACTATCTGAAAACGTTGTTGATGATATCATATTTCGAGGTCAAGGCACTTTGTGTAAATCTTTTGCAAATGAAGTGAAGAAAGAATTTAAGATATTCATGTCTGGAGAGATCAAATTCTTTGTGGGTTTGCAAGTGCATCAGTTGAAATATGTTATATACATCACTCAATCAAAATATGTAAAGGAGATACTGAAAAAATTTTGATTGGAAGATTCCAAGCCAATAAGCACACCTATGGTGAAAGGAGACAAATTGTCTAAGAATGATTATTTACCTGAGGTGAATCAAATATTCTAAAGTTCTATGATTGGAAAATTATAATATGTAGTACACAACAGACCTAATATTGCATTATCTATTGGGATAGTTGCATGATTCTCTGCTAATCCCATAGAGAATGATTTTATGGCTTTTAGGAGAATAATGATATATCTTAAAGAAATAGAAGACTATGGTCTATACTACAAGAAAAATGAAAATTTTAAATTAAGAGCCTACATTGATGTTGATTGGGCTGGAAATATTGATGATAGAAAGAACACTAGTGGAGGAGCATTTTTCTTCCGAAAAAGGCTAGTTACATGGGCTAGCAAGAAACAAAACTGCATATCTCAATCTACTATTGAAGTTGAATATGTTACTACTGCAGTAAATTGTACAAACATTGTATGGATCAAACAACTACTCAAATGTATGAAAGAGAAAATTACTAAACCTGTGATACTTTATTGTCATAATACAAGTGCTATAAATATATCAAAAAATCTTGCGATGAATACAAAGACTAAGCACATTGCAATCAAGTATCATTACAAAAATAATTAGTTCAAGATAAAGAGGTGAAGATAGAATATGTTAATACAAAAGAGAAAATAGCTGATATCTTCACAAAAGCATTACCTAAGGATTCTCATGAGTATCTAAGAGGTAAACTAGGTGTAATATCCCTATCAAAAACTATTTTAAAAATATGAGAAATGCCCTACATCAAATAAGATGATTGACATATGTTAGACATTGATGTAGTGGATCTTACTTTAGGAGCTACCTAAAGTAATCAAAGAGCTGGAGCTACAAATCAATCAAAAGCTAGGTGATAGGGGGAGAAACTAAAAATTTTCAAATCTGCATATTAAGATGACATGTCTTTTGCATTGTTTTCAAAGAGGAAGAAAGGTAGGGAGAAATCTAGCAAACCAGAAAGGGAGATAGCTACTAATTGCATCTACCTAGTAAGATGGAAATAGTGTTAAGGAGATGTAAGAAGTTATCAAGAGGGAGTCATAAGAATGAGTTGATTTTTATTTTGTCATAATCAAATTTTGTAACCTATATAGAATATTAAAGGTGTTCATAGAGGGAAAGATTTTAATACAAGTAATTATTTTCTTCTTGGTATGACAATTGGTTTTCCATCAATGCCAAAGAGGAAGATTGTTGAAAAAAGATTGATACAAGTATGCAAATGTGTTTCAATCATTTTTTTATCACTGATGTCAAACATGTTACTTGCTAGTGTGACAACTACTTAGTTGATTTGACTATTTCATTTTTTTGATGAATGAACAGGTTTCATTCAAATGAGATAACAATAGCACCTAGGGGAAATGTTGAGTTATGATATGGAAAAGGAGTACAAGAATTAGTTAAGACAATGATCTTTTAGCACATTGATTATCTACTTAAGGTTACAAAGGATAGATACACTGACAAAGTCTACAAGAATAAGTAAGAATAATTAAGTCTTCTAAGCTTAACAATCTTCATAGTAAGTGTCGAGCAATGTTAGTGTAAGTCTAGAAAAGTCAAATTTTAGTGTATGTTGAGTGATATAGTGTAAGCTGAATAAAGTTTAGTTGATTCCGAGCACCAATAACCTTTAGTTTGTGTTTGGTGATTTGATAGTAGATATCAAGCAATGTAGTTTGTGTCAAGCATTAGAAGCAAGTTAATTATGAGTGACAATATTATGAGAAATATCATGAATTTGATGAATCTGATCCACCAAGTTCAATTTCTTGGATTGTGTGTCTTGTGTGGAAGATAAGTTTGATGAGTTGGTGGGATAGAATTCAAGATTAATCATTTTTAGGAAAATTCAAAGAGGATTAAAAGAGAGTTTTTTAGAAGGGAATGAAATGAAAAGCTGGGGAGATTAATTGAATCCTATATAATCCTACCCTACCCTAAAATGGATGATAGAGGATGAACAAAAAAGGACCTTAATTTTCTATTTATAGAGATGGCTGCTCAAAGGAAAAGGTTGTCATGTTCGAGAACCTAAGGAAGAGAAGGAGTTAAAGGTATTGCTTCATTTAGTGACCTAAGAGAAAAAACTTCTATTATCAAGAAAAGCAAGAAGGCTCAAGGATATCGATGCTTGAAGGTGAACACGCTATTAGAGATGAAGTATGTGAAAGCCAAGTAGAATCAAGGACTGAAACAAAGACCTATAGTGTTGTAAGTTGTTATCAGATCAAGCCTTATTGTTACTTTCTAATCACTAAACCAATCTAGGTTAAATCCAATTTATTAAAGTTGACCTAAAAGTTATTTATAAATCCTTTAACTAAGTGGCATTTAAAGTGAATGATCTAAAGGCCTCTAACAAGGCTTAATCCTAATAGGGTGAATGAAATCCTTTAACTAGGTCACATTTAATAGTGTGCATTGTAACCTTTAATAGGGTTGGTCTTTCACAATGCTTCAATTCACAAGAGTGAGATTGAGTAGCATGTTATTGGTGGTTTTTCCCAAATTGGGTATTCACATTAAATCATTGTGCCAAATGTGTTATTGAATCTGTTATGTTTCATGCTTACATTTCTACAAAGTTGATTTGATAGTAACCTACAAGTTTAAGTAACTGTATGATCTAATCGATGCATGCATAATGAATATGTTTTATTGATATGGGTTCACTAAGGTGTGAAAACTTTTATTTGTATATCTAGACCTTGGATAACTAATTCACTCCCTCCGTAGCCCCCCCTTGCCCACATCTCCCCTCTCATTTATTCTAAAGAATTCCAACAAGATATTTATGGGTGTGTGTGTGAGTGCGCGCATGTGTGTGTGTGTGTGTGTGTGAGAGAGAGAGAGAGAGAGAGAGAGAGAGAGAGTAGTATTTATTGGTAGAGATATATTCATGTCTTTGGGAAAGAGAGAGAAGTGAGAGAGATGGTGCAAGACATGGGAAGAAAGATATATATGGTAATTAGAAGGAAGCAATGGTAGAAGAGAGAGTGGGTAGAGATGACATAAATATTGGAAGATTATTATTTGGGTCCAAAATAGAGAGAGAGAGAGAGAGAGAGAGAGAGAGAGATGTGCAAGGGAATGATACAAGGGGATGAGAGCAAGACATGAGGTACACATACAGTGAGAGGATGAAAGATAAAGAGATATGAGAGAGGAAGAGAGTTTTCAATGCTTTAGTTTAATAATTGATAAATGAGTTATATATATAAAATTAAAGCCTTCATGTAATTCTTAGTTTCTCTATATATATTTTAGAATACATATATGTCCCACTATGACCATAGTTGTATTTCAAATTATAATATAATTTTAACGATAAAACTTATGATAGTTCTATTGTAAACCAAAACTCTAATTCGAACCATAAATTTATTTCTAGATACTTGAAAAAAAACCTATATTTTGATCATATTAATTTTCATATATATGGTGACACAATTTTTTTTATTTTCAAAGAGAGTCCATTGCATTAAACATGTTGCTCAACAGAACTTATAAGACATAAAATACATAATAAATATTTACTATTTAATAATTATATTTTTCAAGTATAAGTTGATTATAATAATGTATATTATATACATATGAAATAAGCATCCTTATCAAAGTGCCTATTTTCATAAATTATCTTAGTGCAATAGAAATCTGAAAAGAATATATTTCAACTTATCTATCTATCTATCTATATATAGGTTAGTAAATATTTGAAATGACCTTGTTGACTTTTCCACTTTGCTGAAATACCTCCTATTTTGTAGGCACTGACCAAAGACCCAAAAAAAAGTCAAACATGATTCTTTTTCAGATTACAATAATACAGCGAAGTTTTCTCAATCATAAAATATACAAACCATGAAGATCAAATGCTAGAATTTTGAAAAAAATGTTTTCTTTCTTTTTGAAATTTAGTCAATAGTATGATTTGTAGAGAGGATAGCCGTGTCCAACTATTTTATAAAGGGGTCCTTACATGTGGGCCATTCATTATACACGGTGCCCTCATCTTTTTGCCAGTGCTCATTTCCAAGACCACGAATATGCGCTTCGGATGTAGTACATGATGACAAACTTCGCAGCTGGAGAAGTTACACATTTGCTGGAGAAGCTAAACACAATAGAACAATGCTTTTTATTGAATGGATGAAGAAAGAAATATCGACGGTTATGATAAACTGACCAGGAAACTACAATACAATGAGGCGTTAACGGTGGGAATTTTGTAGATTGCCTCTATTTACGACAACTTACTAATTATACGTGATTATGAAAACCAGAGTAATAGCAATTATAAGAGTTTATGAAAACCAGAGTTACAAACTCATATACATATGTATATAGAACAAATGAGAGAGGACATTGATATGTTCTTTTTGTCGGTGATTTATCGATCGAAATTTCCGAGCTTAAATATTACCTCATTAAATATGATAATAATTTAAATTATATTCTAAAACAGAATCGTATTATTTATAAATAGTTTAACTTCTTATATTATTGTTTAAACAAACTTTACTTAAAGATTTTACAATCCCCCAATTAATAATCGAGACAAAACGGATATAAGTGTCCTCCGCCATGACCGGGATGAATTCAGACCGTCGGAACGAAAGTAGGGTTCAGTCGTTTTAAGGGTGCTTAGGGAGACTTTGAGAAGGGAAAGGCTCATGAGTGATAAGTGGGAATTAGAGATTTTCCTTAGTTTTTCCCGTTTCCAGTCAGACAAGTTCGGTGTTTTTTTACGGCTTTCTCGTAATCTACATCCATTGATGTAACGTTGGATGTATAGAAGCGATTAAACATGGTTATCAGCAGCGAATTCGGGTTATAAGAAGGGCCTCTGATCGTAAGGACTAGACTACCACTTCATTTTAGGGTTTTCTGTTTTGCTTAAAGTGGCAGCATTGTCGAACATCTACGTTCAAAGACATTTAAATCTAGAGGAAGCAATAAGATGGATTTTCATAGTTTAGTTATATGGGTACTTTTCATCTGGGTACTCTGCAGCCATAGTCAGGTTATTGGAGCAGCTGTTTATGAGAATTCCGCAGGACTGGGTAGCAATTCTTCTGCTGTGCAAGCAGACCCTGACAGTGTAGTTCAGATGGTTCACGAGTATGTATATATATTTCCCTAAATGTCCTCCATTTTGAGATGCAGTTCCTTATTGTGAAGTTGATAGGAACTATGAACTAAGGCCGGCAATATTCTAAACAGAATGCATGAAAAGTCATTTATTTTGTTCAGATCTGGGAAAATACATTAACTACAAAACATATAGATCATAAGAAAACATGTCGGTTATGTTTTTTATCTTTGATCAAAAGTACATTTTGTCTGGAAACGTCCAGATCTAATGTCCTTTGTTTTTCTCTTTTGGATTTTCAGGAGCATAAACAGTACTAAGCGAGATCTGACATCATTGTTGTGCTCCACGGGGAACCCCATCGATGACTGCTGGCGATGTGACACCAACTGGCAGCGTAACCGCAAGCGGCTCGCTGACTGCGCCATTGGCTTCGGCAGGAAAGCTATTGGAGGCAAGAATGGTCGCTTCTATGTTGTAACGGATCCTGGTGACTACGATGCTGTCAATCCTCGCCCTGGCACTCTCCGCCATGCTGTCATCCAGACAGAGCCCTTGTGTATCATATTCCAGAGAAGCATGGTCATCCAACTCAAGCAGGAGCTTATGATGAACAGCTTCAAAACTATTGATGGTCGTGGAGTTAATGTCCAGATTGCTTATGGCCCGTGCATCACCATACAATATGTTACAAATATCATCATTCATGGAGTTGACATCCACCATTGCAGGCCAGCAGGAAATGCCTTGGTGAGATCTTCCCCATATCACTACGGGTGGAGAACAATGTGTGATGGGGATGGGGTATCAATTTTCGGTGGAAGCCACATTTGGGTTGATCACTGCTCGCTCTCTCGATGTGCTGATGGCCTCATCGATGCCGTCATGGGATCCACTGCCATAACCATCTTCGACAACCACTTTTCGAATCACAATGTGTAATGATCCCATCTTTTGGTCTTCACGTTCTCCAAAGTCTCAGTGGAGGATAAGAAAAAATTATGGCCAAAATGAAGTTGATTTACTCAGTTTTAGGCATACTTACTATTTTTAGTAAGTTGACAGGACATAGTGCAGGTCAATTTTGGTGATTGGATTCGATACTCCTCGGTGAGAGCTTTCCGATAAGCTATTACTCCATTATTCGGAGTCCGATTGCTAATACATTTTAATGCCTGAAATTTTATTAAAGTAACGTCTAATTTAATTGTAAAATATTGAAGTGTTATTTTAATATTTATTTTTATGGTGATGTGTACCCAAGGGAGACATAAGGAGTATTTTAATATATGTTTTATATATTACACATCTTTTATCCCACATTGCCAATATGAGTTGAGCGGACCCTTGGAAATAGAATAAAAAGAAGCATTTGTGGCTTCATTAGGCAGGTTGAATATGAAAAGAAATTGGTGTGTGAGTTGCAGCTCTGTTCTTGGCATTTGAGAACGTCTATCCTCTCTTGTAACATTCTAGACGTCATTCTCTTGGGGGTTTGGCCTTTGGAATTCTTTGTTATTGGCTTCATTATCAGACAGTTTAGTGGCATTTCCGGCTATAGGCGGATTTGGTATTTTGCTCATATCTTCTTCACTACTTGTCCGACGCTTATGCCACTTTGAGAGAATGATATTACGAAGGTAGTGGACTGATTGAAGGACAAAGTACTGTAGCAGCAAGTTCGAAAGCATGTGCTAGAGTATTATGTCAGTAATGCTGAAGTAATTATTTTTGAGACATTCAGGGGTGCCCATTACAGTGGTATCGGAGCTTGCTTGCAAAGTGTTTGACGAAATGTCAAACAACTGAAGTATAAAGATTTTTGATGTTTGAAGCAGTTATAACCTGTTAGGGTCATTACACAATGATGTTTGTTACCTATCTAACCATCTTTTCTATTCTGGTTATTGCGCATATAAAAAAATCTTGTATAACAGACTATATTTCTTATCTATTTTTTTGCTCTTCAGATGTATTTCACAATTTGAATGTGTCTCAATTTTTGCATAACTTTTCAAATCCCACGCAATGATCAATTTTGAAATAGGTTATAAATTGATGCAGGTGATGCTGCTCGGTCACAGTGACTCCTACATAGCCGATGCTAAAATGCAGGTGATCGTTGCTTTCAACCATTTTGACACAGGTCTTGTACAACGAATGCCCAGGTAAAACACATGTCTATCATTTTGTCGTAGTACTTTACCATGTTTATCTAAACTATACTGTTTAATTTATATAAATGAGTCATCTGAAGTCTCAGTATTGAAAATATAACTGAATGTTAGAGATGTGCTCTCTATTTTGTTCTAATAATTTTTCTTCTTTAATTAAACAAGAAGTATAAACTTTATATTCAAAGCTTGGTTGAATCAGATGTAGACATGGATATTTTCATGTGGTAAACAATGACTATACGGAGTGGAAAATGTATGCCATTGGTGGGAGTGCAAACCCCACCATTTTCAGCCAAGGAAATCGATTTCTGGCACCTGCCAATCCCTTCGCTAAAGAGGTAGCTACCCAATTCTTAGGCATCCTCAGACTTTCGAATATTAGTTTATGCAATTGATGCAAAGCAGTCTAGACTTAACTTGTGTATGACTATTGGTGTGTTCCTTAGGTAACAAAACGGGAGAACTTCCACCCAGGTGAATGGCAGCATTGGAATTGGAGATCGGAAGGAGACCTGATGTTAAATGGGGCCTATTTCACGCAGTCTGGGGGAGGGGCATCTTCAAGCTATGCACAAGCATGGAGTATCGGGTCAAAGTCATCTTCAATTGTGGAAACTCTTACACGAAACGCAGGACGCCTTTCTTGTCGGACAGGAGGTCCCTGTTAGAACAAATGCAAATTATTCTCTACACACATCCAAGCACCTACCTTGCCATAACTACTTTTTGGTCAACACCTCCTTTGAGGTTCACAACATAGTTTAATTGTCTCTCATGGATTTGGTTAAGTCAAGAGTTTGTGACATTCATTGACAACTCGAAGTTTTGGTGCAATGAAAAACATACCAACAAAGGAGAGTCTTTGATAGTGGAGATGGTGGACCAAATTGTGAGAAGGAATATAGGCATGAAGCATGATCAATAGTCCTTGTAATAATAATATGTCTAGTCTCGCTATCTCTATTGTGCACTTAATCTTGTGCAAACTCAACTATCTTCCCTGTCGCACTATGTGTAATCTAATAAATAGAGAGAAGGTTAGAGGATAAAGATGGAATAGAAAGTACATCATGAAATGTACTATCATCAATGTCAATAGAACCTTTCCCTCATACAGTCATAACAATGTTGTTCCCCATCAAAAATGTGCGAAGTAGGAGAAGCCTCAAAAGAAGAGAATAGACCTTGAGAAGATGTCATATATTGTGAAGCACCTAAATCCAATAACCATCTAAAAGAATGAGGAATAGTAGTTGCACATATTGCATGACACTTTCCTATATCTTTACCATCTAATTGAAATGATGATGATGATGAAGGTCTATAAGAAGTAGAAGGATTATCAATGTTGCTCTTCTGAAGGAGAGTTGTCAAATCTAAAACTTGTTTGGCATAGCCATCTAACTTCTTCTCATACCAACTTGACTCATCATAATTAGGCTTATTACAATAAGAAAACTTTGGTCTTTCTAGGTTTGATTTACACCCACAGGAGGAGGTGGCCTTGATGGATTTTGAGTGCTAGAATCAATCTAAGACTCCATAGAATGATATTTATGTGCCTTCTCCTTCGTCCCTAAAGATGACCGATATACCAATGCATAAGTTTGTGGGCCTATAAGAGAATCAAATGACTATAAAAAACCTCAAAGGATGGCATGGAAAATCAATTAGCCAAAGCATCTTTGGTGGAATAGAAGGTAGAAGCAAAAATTTAAAATTTTTCACGAAGCTTAGAAAAATTCTAGATAAATGCACTCAATGTTAGTATTGGTGTTTCCACAACCCTGCAATAAAGATCTTTGTCGATTGAACTTCATCAAGAATTCCTTAATAGAAGGAAAATAATTTGGTACAAGAGAGGTAAAATTTGCTTTAATTTGAAGTACCCTGAACTCATTCACTATACTAAAGAAGCCTTCAAGCTTGGTCCACATAGCTAGAGGGGTATTGTACCCCTCAAGATGAAACTGTAGACTATCGAAGACCTATAAAGAAATCAATCCTATTGCCTTATCAATCTTGTTCATGTGTTGCATGACCTCAAAAGACTTCTATAAAACTAGTTTCATGACATATAAATAAGACAACAACCCTTTTGACCCGAAAAGTCATGTCATCAAGGTCATCCATTTGTGATAGTTGTGAGGTGTCAAAAGTTCTAGACAAAAAGATGTCTCAACCATTGGTTTAGAAGGTTTTGAATTATTTTTGAATGAATTTTTAGTTTACATGAGTAAATAATTGAAACAATATGACAAAACACCCCCCACAATGTAAAAAACTAAACCCCAACTATTAGAAGGAATGCGTAAATGGGAGAAGAGAAAAAAATCTTCCAATATGAATCACAAATATCTGATATAAAATATTGGTGAAATAAAAGAGAATCTGGAAAGTGCTCAAGAACAGCTTTTTGACACTTTTTTTGATATTGGAAAATAGAGCTATAACAAAGAATTTATGCCCCTCAAAAGATAGAAATTATCAATAGACTTCAAGTGCAATAAAATATACCAAACAAGAAATAATCCCAAAAATGCCTTCTCCATTATCTTCATCTTAGAACTAGCTTTTTGGTGCTTCTTTCAGATCGAGAAAAGACCTCTGTATTCTCAAAATGTCACAAAAAATCTAATCAAGCCCAAGAAGTAGATAAAATAATAAACAAAATAACCACCCACTGAGCAGAGGTTCGATGGGTAGACGGTGGTAGTGTCATTGGCAATGGAGCTATAGTAGCATAGGGGTGGAGCAACAGTTGTGGCTGGTGTAGTAGCGAGTGACAAGTGGAGTAGTCGCCAGAGTTGAGAATTCTAGTGATCAGTGCCTAGAATTTTCTTTTGACGAATGAAGGTGGGGCAGCGATGCCGAAAGGAACTTCTATAGCGTTGAAAATTAGTAGTGGGCCAGAAAATGGCTTATGGGTTGTTTTTAAAATTTTAGAAAATAAAAATTAATTGCCTCATAATGCATATAGGAGGTCATACAACCTTGTTGGGAAATTTTTTTTGCCTCATAGATCAACATTTTCCAAAATCCATCAAATTTATATGAAACTTAGGGCTTTGATGCCTTTTGAATCCAATTGTAAGGTCTGTTTGGCCTGAAAGTGCTCCAAAATTTAGAGACCCCCTATTTTAAAACAAAATACCTACAAATATTATATCAGTTCTATCAAATGCTCATTCTCCTTTTTCTCCAAATATTGAACACACTATAACAAATCTGGCTCTGATCATGAAGGTTTAAGCAATACATAATACAAATCCACAAAGCTTGAAGAATACTTATATGTGAAAACCTATGATAGAGAAGAAAAATAAACAAATAGGCAATGTTTTTCTCTAAAAATATGCAAATTTTATTTTCCTAAATAAAAAAGATAAAAGATAATTACAAAAGATCAATCCTTATAGAAGGAGATCAAACCCTAAAAAAAGGGCAACCTAAAATGAAAAATCTTTTTAATAATAACTAATTTATTATTAAATGTGAATGCATAGGGCATAAAGTGAAACCTTTAGAAGGGAGAAAAGGTAATTTGATAAATTAAATTAAATTAAACTTTTTCTCTAGCACACAACTAAATATGCAATTTACAAGTAATATATAAAGAGAAAAGGAAAAATCGTGTAATAAATGTATAAAATTACCTAAGATAAAGATGAAGTTTAAAACAATATCTCTTTTTTTAACCTAATAGGCTATAATAACTAGTATGAACAAAATATTTCTGACATATGTATACAATAGATCATGGATATAACAAATAGTTTAGTTGTAAAGACACCACTTATGTCTAACTAAAAAGAGATAAACTTATGGGATAAGAAAAATAAAAGAGGACAAATTCGGAGGAAAATCAATTCTACCTTACCCTTCCTAAAATTAACAAGAAATGAAACTAAAAGTTATCTATATCATGAAAATAATAGATATTTGATTAAATAAATTGATAACTATCATAGTGTTGATAATAAAGGGAAGTTCTCTTAACAACATAAAAAAATAAAACAAAATTAGAGAAATCACAACAAGTTGCCAAAAAAAAATCTTATTATCTCCTTATGTTTGAAATTTCAAATTTTAGGAATAAAATATGCAAAGTCACATGGTTATTTTTCTTATAAAATTCTATAAGTAAAAGTAACCAACAACCTCAGAAAGATCCTAGACAACCCTACCAATATTCTTTATATAGGTAATTTTCTAGCACTGAATAGAATTTTAGAAATTTAATCCTAGACCCTCAAGTGTCTGACCCAAAAATATTACTATTGGTCCCATTAGTCAAGGATTGATGCCTTTTTTAGAACCTCTAAAATTGTGTTCAATGTTTCTATTATTAGCATGAATACTAATGGTATTTTGTTGCAAGAGTATCCTAAGCATTAGAGAGCATGTGGCAGTATTGGCATGTTGCATTATGATTGTGTTTTTCGTTGATGTCAACATAGTAGTAATTCTTTGAAGACTAACATAGTAGTAGTCAAAGATCATGTGTGGTAGAAAAAGTTTTGGTTGTTAGGTGACATGCAGTCAAGGAAGTATTCCTCACTATGTTCTGATGATAAGGTTCAATGTACTTATAGTAATCTTAAGATCTACAAAAGATATGCTTGATTTGCAAAGAGTATTATAGAGACAAAGTACATGTGAAACATTTTATGATGATTGCATTATATCTTCTAACAGAGATATAATTTGAAGATGCACACATTAGTCAGTGATAGAAGATAGTCTGATGATAATAGCAGTGGGTGCACAAGCCTTGAAGTCGCATGTGTGAATAACTTGTATAGACTCCAAGTTGATAGTGCTATTGTAATTATGAATTAAATGATTATCTTATTATAATTATTTTAGAAAAAGATTCTAAATTTACTAGATATCTTTGGAAGAGACTTTGGAAGAAAGTGAATACTGATCTTAAGTTAAGTTCTACATTTCACCCTTACACTTATGGAAAAACTAAAGTATTTTATTATAGAAAGAAATAAGAGGGTGTTGACCCATCATACATACAATAGACAATAGATACTATAACACAACATGTTAACAACACCAAGTGCCAGCCATCCAGTTAACACATCAACTACAATCTACCTCTATAAAAAACAAATGTCCAAGCATAATAAACCTACCAACTATGGTCTGTACTACTAAAAATTAGCATGGGACAAATCTCCTTACTAGCTACATTCTTAAACCAAAAATAAGAACAAAGGACCCAGGTGGTCCCTTCAAAACTATCAATAAACACCCAGTCATAAGAAGAAAAGAAAAAATATATGGAGACAATCTCATCCTCAAAAAAGACCCAAAACCTATCTCAAGAAATTGGTAGGATGTTCCTCTTTCACCCTCATAGCCATAGGTCCATTTCCAATACAATCTCCTATTAAGGTTAGCATTCCCAAAAATCTTGCATTGTTTCGCACACTCACTTCCCACTAGAATATTTAACTAATCCACCTCCATAGTAGAAGGATGTGACAAGATCACAAATCCAATGTTAAGGGAGAGAAACCCCTAAACATAGGTTCTATCACTGATGGTATCATAACTACCTTCCCCTCTAATAAAGTCTGCCTCCAACCCCAAAATCATAAGGAACTCCACCTCTATAGGATTCAATCTTAGTGTCAAAAACTAGAGGGAGAAAAAAACAAACTCCAAGTCCACCAAATAGAAGGAACAACCCAAATCTACAAGAGGAGAATAATAAAAATTTTCCTTCTTAAATAGCTTCCATCTTTGTTAGTAAAAAGAATTCCTAGGTAAATATGGATAATTGGGTGGAACACAACCCAAAAAATCCTTCTACTAAATCCACCCAACCTTCCAAACATCAAGACCTTCTAGGAAGGAATGTTTAGCCACTATTAGAAATACCCACATAGCATATCACCACCTCAATATATATGATATATGTAGCTCAATAAGAGTTTTGAGATTAATAAACAATAGTAAGAACCAATCCTCAAACCAAGAAGTCATCCCAAGGTACATTTGAAACCAAAAGTTCTCTATAAAAATCTCCATGGGGAAATGTAGGAGAAAGCATGGAGATCATCAAATACTCAAAAAAGAAATCAATAGACTTTTTTGAGGGTAGGAACTTGTAGGAATTGATCTTCACTTAAACAAACATTTCAAGCTAAAGAGGGCCCTTGACAACTTAGGAACTAGTTCCCATTAGGTGAAGAAAATTATACATTGAAACATAAAGAAGACTGATCCACAAAGGGCCCTATAAGATTTTCAATATTATCATAGTGGAAACCCTGAAGAACCCATTTATTAAGTTGGGAATAGAACACCCTTATATTCCAAATATTGGTAAAATCACAAAGAGAATTATAGCTCAAAGTAAAAAGAAGAAAGTGAAAAACCATAATTAGCCTCAAAATGAGAACTATAGAGCATCCAATATCTACTAGCCATAAATCCAGATGTTCATCAAGGTCAGAGGCCATACTTAATTCTGTGAGAACCCAAACCAATGAGCTCATCCAGAAAAGCCAAAATATCATATTTCCAACAAAGCAATCAAATTAGATGACATGAGAGGGCCAAGGGAGGTGTGAGCCAAGAAAGGGTGGCCAAAATAAATGCACACGACCTCTTAGAATGGAAGGTCCATTAACAAAAAGAAACCAAGAGAGGTATAGTGGGATGTATCGCAAATAAACAACTCAAAACAATAGAGTTAAAGCCACCAAAATAAAACTCTAGCTTCCTCGGGGAAGCTTAGAAGTTGTTGAAGAGATATCTCTCACCAATGACAAGGTATCATTAACAAGAGAGAGACTACGGATCATTCAACCTTAGCTCCCAACTCTACATTACTACAATAGCCTGAGGCCCCAAATCCTCATCACCTGATAGCCCAAGTTTGGATGTAGCAATCCAAGAAGCCATTGAATAACATGATGCTCCTCTAGAATCATCCTTATTGAACTCCCCACCTTTGTCACCATTGTTTTATCCTTCTACCCCTAGAACCCTAGTTGCACCATTTTGATCAATGCTACTGCTATTGTTGTACATCTCTATGCTTTAGAGAATTAATTTTTAGTGGATAAACTAAAGTATTAAATATTGGTTTAGGGAGTTTATTGAGATTCTATATTGGAAGTAACCCTACAAATTTGGAATCAATCAAGTGACACAAGATGATTCACATACAATAATTCTATGAATATAAGTATTAAGAAGGAACCTTTTGAGATAATAAAAGGATTACATCTTAGAGGAACTAAAAATCTAAGAAAATTGAGTAAGGAAGAATAGAGTAGTGATGATACTAAAGATTTTTTGAGGTTCATAAGGAATTTTCATAATGATGTTAGAGATACCATGCAAAATAGTACTTTAGAATATAAATACTAAGATGATCAAAGGAGAAGACATGAATCTTTCAATGAAGGTGATCAAGTAATGTTTCATTTGGCCCTTGTAAAATTTTTTTAAAAAAAATTACATAGGAAATGCTTTTGAAGTTGAGCTACCAGAAGAGGTCACCCATATTCAACATCTTTGGTATCTTTGAATATCATGAACTTAACAATGAGTTAGCTGATAATCTAGATTATCCAAAGCATAAAGAGGAGGGAAGGGAACATATCTTGAACAATAGAATAAGAAGAAGCACTAAAGGAAAGGATTACATGGAATTCCTTGTTTAATAGACATGAAAATTGATTGAATATAGTTCATGGATGTCAAAGGTTGAACTAGATCTTTATGATCCATGTCAGAAAACTCTTGAGTCTTGGTGTGAACATAAATTCTCTGCTTACCCTAGGTGTTTGATCTAAGATCATCTTAGTTTAATGAGAAATCTCGTATCACCCAAAAATATTTCTTGTTTTCTATAGTAGTTTTTGTTCACCAAGTAGTCATTGCTATGCTTTATTTTAGGTTGTTCTCTATTTATATCATATCAAGGACCTATCCTAGATCATTTTCCCAAGTAAGAAAATTCCAATGCTTCATATTCTTTAAGTTCTATGTCATTCTTCATGGTCCCTATTCCTTGCAATTTTCATTTAGTGAGGCATGCTATTTCTATTAGTGTAGTTTCTAGCAATGATGCAATTTCTTGAATAGTTGGGAGCTAAGTCCTGACTCCCACACAAACCTATCTTAAAGTGTGTGTGATATTATGTTATCCTTTTCTTAGTTTTTGATTCACTCTTCCAAGACAATACCTATAATATAACTAAATGATATGCTAGCCAACTTGTGGCTTAGCTATATAAATAAGAAGCTTGGTTAGATAAAGGAAGACAAATTTTGAGGGTGGATCTTAGATTTGGAAGTAGAAGATGCAAGCATGGACACTAAAATGTAATTTTTATTATGCATTATGTGGGAACACAAAAAAACTCTAATTCAAGCATGTTAGTATTTTATATGAAAAGTTAAATAATTATACCTATTGAATTGTTACATATGGCCTCCTATTCCTTGGTCTATGCTTGATTAAGCTTCTTTGTTTAGCCATGAATATTTGAGAATAATTATAAATATGTTGGGAAATATGTCTAATTACATAAAAATTTTGCTTTGTTTCCTTCTAACCATATTTTTGAAAAGATCCCATTGGGTGCTTATTAAGGTTAAAGGAAGGTAAGGAGTTAGGTAATTAAGGTGGAGTTGTGGATGTGAGAGTAGAGAAGGGTGTTAGAGGAGTTAGGTAATTTGATGGAGTAGTCCTACCTACTTACCTTATGGCTTGGACAATACTAGATATTGGTTATTGCTTTGGGAAAACAACCTAGACTAATTTGGACTTTATCCTATCTAAATTCATCGTTTCTTGCATCAGCATGGCATGAGTTTAGTTTCACATACATCAAGGGGCTAGGTCCTATGAAATGATAGCTTTTATTACCTATATATTGAACATGATGTTTTTTTTTCTTATTATATACATGGATGACTTTTACTAATAGGTTTACTAGCACATGTGTTGGATTACAAGAGGTATCTTGCAATAGAGTTTGAGATGAATTATTTAAGACTTATGCATAACTTTCTAGGAATGGAGATGTGGAAAATAGAGAGGGAATTTTCCTTGGACATGAGGTATTGCATCAAAATATTTAAAAGGATAGCAATAGAATATAGTGAATTCATCTCCATACCCATGATCATGGATTGGTATATGGTTTATATATCAACAGAGAAGGAAATAGATGCCCCATACTATAGGTAGTTGATTGGTTCTCTCATGTATTTGGTGAACACAAGGCTATATATATATAATTGATTAGATTTTTTATTTTATTCATCATTGAGCCAAACAAAGATTATTTGATAATATCAAATCATGAGTTGGAGTATTTGTGAGATATAATAAAGTATAGGATTATATATACTTGAGGTTAAGGATATAAGTTTTTAGACTATATTGATCCAATTTTAGAAGGTAATACAACAAACAAGAAATAAATTGAGGGTGTTTCTTTAGTTTTAGATCAAAATTTATCTATTGGTTCAATATGACGAAAAAAATTTGTGGCTCAAAGTTTTGTAAAGTTATAATACATAGGACCTTCCATGATTATGTGTGAAGCTATATGAATTCAAAAGTAATTGGCAACCTTATTTAGTTAAAGATTTGAGTAAAAAAGGAAAAATACACTATTACAATCATAGTTGAATTATATTATCTAGGAATAGAATGTTTGTAAATACATCCAACTATATAGACATCAATGATAACTTCATTATGATTTATATTGTGGGGATTGCTCAGCCACACTATATACCTATAGAGGAGAAGGAAACAAACACTTTCAAAAAGGCATGATAAACAAAAAAAAAATCATATTCTTCACAAATAAGTTAGGTATCATGTAGGAAAACTTCCTCACTAGGAGGGAGCATTAGTTGGGGCAGACTGGGGAATTTCTTGTTCGTACATGAGAATTAGGCAATAATTATTTTTAGTTAAGGGTTAAATTTTTTTATAGGGGACCCAAAATCCTAATTATTATTACAAAATATATATTGAAAGGTCAATAGATTAAAGTATATTGGAAAAGAAAATGAGCACCCCCATATAACAAGCAACCCATCATAGAACTAGTAGTATGAAAAAACCAACACCAACACAAAAACCAAATGATAGACCTAAACTAAAGACATATAAAGGAAAAACACCTAAGAAAGAAATTCAAAAAAATCTATTACTACAATGGCTCCAGAGCTAGGTCCTCCTCCTTTTTCTTGATCTTATCCACAACTACTTTAGCTTCCTCTTTGATCTAATCATCATTCTTTTCCTTCACCTTCCTAGAGTAAGATCTAGTTATTTTCTTCCTAGGAGACTCTTCAACATCCTTATCCTCATCTAGGTCAAACAACATTAATTTATTAGATCTTGTAAATAAATGTTACCTACATGTTTATTCATACTCTCCATTGAGGCCTCAATAAGTTTGTTGTAATTATTGATGATGGTTGTAGTTGTTCTTTTGATGTTTTCAATTCTGTTGACCATCCCTTGTAACATATGGTTCTTCTCCAATGCCTTTCATGCATTTTATTCTCAAATTCCTCCATCTTTGCATTCAGTCCTCTGTAATTGATGTTGATCTTTTTATGGAGTTAAAAGTCCATTGGTCCGTTTTGATGATACACATAACCATAGCCTATGTAGTTTGGTGCATAGCCAAAGGTAGTTGAATATGAATTGCTTTGAGATCCTCCACCACTAGTTTGACATTTACCTTTTCCACATAGACCATTTTGGTAACTCAAAAAGTTATTTATCTATTTTTGTCATTATTTTCCACTAAAACTTCAAGATACACTTTGAGCATCATATTATCTATCTCAATAGATTGTTGATCTCTAAGCCAATGTTGTCTATTAGTGTCCAAACACTTAGTCATTTACTAGGAAATATTATATGGTTATCACTATGAATAAGTTATCTAGTAAAGGAAAAGCATACAAAGCTTATATTGATCAGGATACTGATTGCCAAGTATTTAGTAGAGACTAAGTACATTAACAAGTTAATGATTTTTGAGAAAGAAGGTATATGGGTAAAAGAAAAAACCTGTGTCACCCTTTTGTTAAGGAAAAGGGTAACAAAAGTAGAATTATTCAACTTCGATGACATAAAAATGGTATTATTATTTAGAATTTGAAAATGAAGTAAAATAATGAAATATGTAAAAATGGATGATGTTTAGGATTATAAGTTTTAATAATTATTAGGAATAATAATTGATATATTTTTTGTAATTTTTAGTTGCTGAAAAACGTTGAAAATTAGGGGTTTAGTTCCCACTAGAAAATTACATGGAAATAAATATATTTCCACTTGAACACAAAGTATGTTATAGCTAACATATTTATCTAGAACAAACAAAAATAAAAATTGTCTTTAGACCTATATTTTTTATTTTATAATGATTCAAATTTTGACACACCTGAAATCAATAGTTTTCATCTCCCACCACATTTTTCAAAAAAACTATTCTAACTAGAAGAAAAATTATACATTCTAGAAGAGGACTCTCTCCTCTAGAATATTTTTTTTTTTGATATGATTCAATATATTTTTCACTCTCAAAATTGAAATCTTTTTTAGTGTTAAAATATGTGCTTGTAGAATTTTTTAATTACAATATACTAAATCTAATTAGAAAACTATAAACTCTATAGGAGAATATTCTTGACTTTGAGCTCTATAAAATGGTATGTGTATGTTAGTAAAATAATATTATTAAAAAATAGTAAGAGTTTTTCAAATGTCAATTTTTTGATATAATTTTATTTCTCTACTAATTGGATACAAACTAGTATAAAACATGCATTTAATAGAAACTTCCAATTGGATATGTATGAGGCCATATATAAATTAGCTATAATGAATTTATCTAGATCATATATTTGAATAAAATTTACTTTTAGATAGAAATGCTCAAGTTCAGTCATTTTGATAAGTTAGTGTGAAAGGTGACACAACTTTGTACTTTTACCCATATAGAAGTCGAGTGAAAACATGGAGTCTACATGATCAAGTGTTAGAGAATTCAAGTGGTGAGAAGTTCAATTTTGTCATTTGAGTTTGTAATTACAAAACCACATATGTAAACCATTTTGTCCAACTTTTATATGATATTTATTATTGGTTGAGCTAGCCAAGATGGTGATTATGCATCATTACAGAAGGTAGTGATACTAAGATATGCAATTCAACCAATCAAAAAATTATGATACAAACAAAAAAAGATAATGAACTATAATCTGTTGATCAAGATCTTGAACCATTAAAAAATATCTATTTAAGGAATATTCTAACCTTGGAATCAATATGGACAGATAAAGTAATGACTGGGTGTATGCACGTGTGATAAAGAGAAGAATAATTTTGAAGAAAGATGAGAAATAGGGAAATCATATTGGAGTGAAGGACTAAACAAAAATACTAGTTTAGGATATTAGATTAGAGATATAGGAAAGAGGAGTCCCAATACTAGCTTATAGAGAAAATCAAGGGTCATGATCCGGGGTAGGTTGGGAGTAACTAAGGCCAATAGGCACACTCAGCTACCCAGCTACCCAAACCACTATGTAAGAGTTAACAAAATGATAGAAAACACAAAAGAGAACAACACCATAGAGAGAGAGAGAGAGAGAGAGAGAGAGAGAGAGAGAGAGAGAGAGAGAGAGAGAGAGAGAGAGAGATTCTTTTATTGATTCATAAAATGATCAGCATACATGCCCAACTATAAGGCCTTTTGGGTTACAGCTAGATGAAAAATACATTCATGATCTAAGATCCAACTTCAAATTTGCACTTTCCAATTTTGCTTTCCAATCCTCTCTAAAAACTGCTCTATCCCTAAGCCTTAACACTCTATTTATACTAGCCAAAATGGCTTACAGATGATTCTAAAACATAGAGAAGCCACAAGTTGGCTCTCAGCAAATATTAAATGCCCATCATGAAAATAAACCTAACATTAAATACTTGAAGAGCCATAAGTTGGCCTACATCAGCAATTAAATTTCTAGAAATTGATGGCCAAGAAAAATCATGATATCTCCAAGCTCTGATTGAACTATAACTTGTGCTTCAAACTATGGGTAGTATTTTAGGTCATCTACAACCCTTTAAGTGCACAAATATTTATTCAACAAGGATAATTGTGCATCCATCCTGAAAATCAAGCATAGAAAACTATTGCGCAAAACTGCCAAGAATTGATACTCAGGGAGAATTGCCATATCTCTCAACTTATAAGGAATTAGAACTTTCATCTTTGACACAAGGGGTTAATCTAGGCCGTCTTTAATTCTTTAAAAGAAAATCCTTTCATTCATTGTATAAAAATAATTACACTATCTACAACAGGCACCCGAAAACAAAAAAAACACAGTTTCAGTAGCAAGGTAAAACTGAAAACATGTGGGATAGTAGTGCAACCTAGGATGCTCCTACATTAGAAAACCAAGGTTGGAAGAAATGAGTCTCTCAAATCATTGAGATGTTAGAATCTAAGCTAAATCCAACCCAGATTGAGAAATCCATGAAGCATCTTCAATAGGTCTATTCTTCCACTTCACCAGATATTCATAATAATCTTTTCCCGTTATTCTCTTACCAATTCTCTTATCCAATATTTATTCAACTTCTCTAATATACTTCTTAGGATAGTCCTCTAATACAATAACTTCATCATCTAACTCATGATACTTGTATAAATCAAAAACATTGAATATTGGAGATATATCCATGTCATCAGGTAACTCAATTTCATAAGCATTTCCACTATCAAACAGCTTGAAGATCTTACAAGGTCCAAACTTCTTCATCTTTAGCTTACTGTATGTTCCAACCAGAAATCTTCCTTTCTTCAGATGAACCATCACCTCATCACTAGCTTGAAAATCATGATGTCTTCTAGATTGATCAGCATTCTCCTTGTACATTTGATTACTTTGTTCTATCCTTGACTTCACTTCCTTATGTAAAGACTCCATAAAATCATCAAATTCTTCTCCTGCAACACTTCTCTTTTCTTCACTATCAATATCTCTCAAATCTGGTACTCCTCTAAGCTTCATTGTAGTGACAATCTAAAAAGGTATCTTCCCTGTATTCCTATTCATAGAAATATTATATCCAAATTCAGCTTGTGCCAATACCATCTCCTAATTACTTGGCTTATACACAAATAAACTTCTTAGAAAATTACCCAAGCTTCTATCCACAACCACTATCTATCCATCTATCTCTCGAGGCAATGTAGAGATAAACTTCAACTAAGTACCCATCTTCTTCCACAAAGTCTTCCAAAAAAAACCAACAAACTTATTGTCTCTGTTAGAAATAATACTTCTTGGTAATCCATGCAATCTCACAATCTCTTTAAAAGAAAAGTTCAACAACATGCTCAACATCTAATTTCTTCTTACATGGTATGAAATGAGCCTTCTTTAAAAAAAATTCCACTACAATAAATATAGAATAATACCCCTTCACAATCTTAGGTAATCCAAGAACAAAATCCATACTGATGTCACTCCAAGGTTTCTCAGGAATAGTAATAGGTGTATACAAACTAGTATTTTGAATCACTCCTTTTGAAACTTGACAAATTCCACAACTCTTTACAAATTTTTGAACATCCTTGTACATTTGTGGCCAATAATACTTCTCTTTCAGCAAACATAATTTCTTATCAATTCCAAGATGTCTAGCCAATTCACCACTATGCTTTTCCTTAATTAGATTCAACCTCATAAAAGTTGTAGGAATACAAAACTAAATACCTTTAAATAAAAAACTCTCTTGAATGAAATAATCATCATACTCAATTATGTGATTTGTCAAATTTAGTGCTCTACACTCTCTCCACACCCTAGAAAAATCAAGATCAACATCATAAAACTCTTTCATTTCATCAAAACCAAGAACTTCAACCTTCATTTCAGTCAACAAAGAATGTCTTCTACTCAATGCATTAGAATCTTTTTTAGTAACTCCACTCTTATACTTAATTACAAATGTTTAAATTTTGCAAATACTCAACCCACTTCATATCTTTCTGATTCAATTTATGTTGACTTCCCAAGTATTGTAAAGCTTATGATTGGTATAAAACACAAACTCCTTAAGAATCAAAAAATGTCTTCACTTTTTCAATTCTTGGACAATAGCATAAAATTCTTGATCATACACATAATACTTCCTTTTATTATCATTCAATTTCTCACTAAAGAAAGCAACAGGTTTACTTTCTTGACTTAATACAGCTGCTATTGCATTACCACTTGCATCACATTCAACTTGAAATACCTTGTTAAAATTAGGCAAAGAAAATATAGGTAACTCAACAACCTTTTGTTTCAAAGTCTCAAAACTCTTATTAGATCCATGTGTCCACTTGAATTCTTTTTTATCTCCTCCCATTGTTTCAGTCATAGCATTACAAATAGTGCTAAATTTTTTTATAAACTTTATGTAAAAACTAGCAAAACCATGAAATGATCTTACCTCACCCACATTCTCAAGTGTACACCATTCCAAAATTGCTTTAACCTTCATAAGATCCATCTTCAATCCATCTATTGAAATCACAAATCCCAAATACACAATCTCCTCTTGCATAAAAGAACACTTTAAATTCAGGTTAATCAACAACTTTTTCTCTTTTAACATCTGTAATACTTTCCTAATATGCTCAAGATGTTCTTCCTTAGTCTTACTGAATATCTGAATATCATCCAAATAAACAATCAAAAACTTACCCCAAAATCTTTTTAGAACTTCACTCATCAACCTCATGAAAGTACTAGGTTCATTAGTCAAACCAAAAGGCATAGCCAACCATTTATACAAACCATATTTTTTCTTGAAAGTAGTCTTCCATTCATCACCTTCTCTGATTTTGATATGATGATAGTCACTTTTCAAATGAATCTTTGTAAAATACTTTTCTCCACTCAAAGAATCCATTATGTCATCCATCCTTGGCACAGGAAACCTATATTTCACTATGATCTTATTAATAGCTCTGTAATCAATACACATTCTCTATCCTCCATTCTTTTTAGGTGCTAATGTAGTAGGTATGACACATGGACTCAAACTTTCTTTGATCAAACCTTTCTACAACAACTCATGTACTTACCTATTAAGTTCTTCATTCTCTATAGGATTCAATCTATATGGTGCATTGTTTGGCAAAATAGTTCTAGGAATCAGATCCATACAATGACTTATACTTCTTACTAGAGGTAAACCATAAGGAATATCATCAACAACAATATATGTATATTCATTAAAAAATTCAGCAATGTTTGTTGTCACTCTATCATTACCAACTTCTACTACTTGGCCATTACTACCAACACTCGATCCTCTAGGAACTATAGCAAAAAAAACTTGATTCTTCTTTACTTCCTTTTCAAATTGCTTTCCATTAACCATTAGAATTTTATTATAGTACAACTAAACTCACCTAGATTTTCATTGAAAGTCAGGAATATTTGTTTCTTCCCATTTACCTAGAGAGTATATTGATTCAATCTTCCATCATGCACAACATATCTATCATATTGCCAAGGTCTAACCAACAAAATATGGCAACAATCCATGGCCATAATATCACACAAAACTTCATCAAAGTAATGTCCAATTTTGAACTTCACAATACATTGCTCACTTACTAATACCTTATGTTCATCTTTGATCCATGAAACATGATAGGGTTTGGGATGTTCTAGCTTCTACAACTACAACTTTGTAACTAACTCTTCTGATGCCAAATTTGTTGAACTTCCACTATCAATGATTACCTTGAAGCATTTTCCATCCATCTTACATCTGGTCTTGAAAAGACTTCTTCCAAGGACAGGTTCCTCATCAGTTACCTTATTACATAAGGTTCTTCTGACCATCAAATTTTCTCCAGCCTTAGGTCCACTTGGTGAACTCTCAATGTCTCCTTGAATCACAACATTTCTATTATTCTGCCCACTTTTAGAAGATCTAAGTCCTTCTTTACCACATCTTAAAAAATTACCAGGAAAACTACCTCTAGAATAAAAATTACCTCTTCCTTAGTAACATTTACTACCTCCTTGGTAAGAACTACCATATTTCTACTCAATCTTGTTTTTGTCATCATTCTTCCATTCAGATTTTCCTTTATCTTGCACAAAACTATCAGATCTACCACCTTCACCATAAGATATTCCTCTACCTCTTTGGAATCTACCACCTCTACCTCTTTATCTTTTTTATTCTTCTTTGTCAAGATCTCCTCAACTTTCAAGGCATATTGATATGCTTCTTCCACACTTTCACACTTCACAAAACATATTTCACCTTGAATTCTAGATCTCAATCCATTTATGTACCTTGCAATTTTCTTAACATCATCATCCACATGTCTACATCTGATATCCAATCTATATAATTCCTCAGTATACTCATTCATAGTCATTTCCTTTTGTCTCAAGTTTTGCATCTTTCTCAACAAGCGAGCTTGGTAATCAGAAGGAATGAACTTTTTCTTTGTCTTGTTCACCATCTTTGGCCAAGTTTTGATCTTCTCCTTTCCTCTCCTTTGTTTATTAGTTTGCAAATTCTCCCACCATAGTGAAGCATGACCTTTCAACCTAGTAACTACAATCTTCACCTTCTTATTATCAGGAGTGTTTTCATACTCAAACAACTTCTACAACAGACTTTGGATTTTCCCTAGAAAATACTCTCAACAATCTTTCCTCATTTTTATCTTCTTTAGGTTCTGGATTATGGTTTGGTGCTACTACCTCATCATCACTTACATCATCAAGATGTGCTCCTCTCCTTTGGTCTATTTTCACAACATCTAATCTAGTTTCAATTTGTCTCGATTGATCCAAAATAGCATTATCAACTTTTCCTCTACAATGAACCATATTTAGGTTCCTGCAAGATTGTAACCCTCTGTAAGTTATAGGTCAAATTTGCAGATCTATAATCCTACAACTAATATCTGAAATAGGCTTCTACATTATCTAATCACCACAAGGATGAACCTCACCTCTAATACCACCTGATACAACATAGGTTGGGAGTAACTAAGGCCAATAGGCACACTTAGCTACCTAAATCACCATGCAAGAGATAACACAATAGAAGAAAATACAAAAGAGAACAACACAATAGAGAGAGTCAGAATAAGATTCTTTCAGTGATTCATGAAATGATCAACATACATGCCTAGCTGTAAATCCTTCTGGGTTATGAACAAATACAAAATACATTCATGATCTAAGATCCAACTTCAAATTTGCACTTTCCAGTTATGCTCTCCAATCCTCTCTAAAAACTACTCAAGCCCCAAGCTTAAACACTCTATTTATACTAGTCAAAATAGCTTACACATCATTCTAGAACATAGAGAAGCCACAAGTTGGCTCTTAGAAAATACTAAATACCCATCATAAAAATAAACCCAACATTAAATACTTGAAGAGCTACAAGTTAGCCTACATCAGCAATTAAATGTCTAGAAATTGATGTTTTCTCACAATATCTCTTTGCTCTGATTGAATTAGAACTTGGACTTTCAATTATGTGTATTATTTTAAGTCCTCTACAATGCATTAAGTGTGCAAAGGTTGATTCACCAAGGACAAGTGTGCATCCATCCTAAAATTCAAGCATAGAAGATTGTCATTCAAAATTGCCAGGAATTGATACTGTGGGAGAATTTCCATATCTCCTAACTTATGAGGAATTAGAACTTGAACCTTTGCAAAATGGGATTAATCTAGGCTCTATTGAATCCCTAAAAATTGAATCTTCTCATTCATTGTGAAAAATTAGTTACACAATCTACAATAGGCACCTCGAAGCCAAAAACCACAGTTTTAACAAAACACAAAATCTACAGCAAAGTAAAATTGAAAACATGCAGGATAGTAGGGCAACCTAGGATGCTCCTACATTAGGTTAGGTACTAAATAAGTTATTTTTAATTGATTCATGGTAGATCTCATTAAAAAAAAAAATTAATAGACCTATGTAAACCTCCTAATAGAGTCCTTACTTCATTGTGAATGTAAAATCCTTTAACAAGGTAAGACTTAGCAGTCTCTAAAACTTTTAATAGGGAAAACTCCTCATGAGGTATATTATATCTTATGATCAAACATCATAACCCTAGCAAGTTAACTTTATTGTTGTAATAGTGAAGATTTTCTGATCTCATCTACACCTAATTTTTATCTTCGCATTAAACTATTTCTAGGTTACCAAATCATTATGTTATGTGTTGAATCTTTCATAGATGTAATAAATTTAATTTATATTTCAACATTATAGTTTTAATGGTAGATATATTTTATGATATGAATTAGGTATGAATTTAGTAACTCGGTTTTAAAGTTAAAAGTTTAAGATTCTAATTCACCCCCACCCACCATTAGTATCTTGTTTCCTACTAACCCCTTCCAGCAATTTGTATTATAGTTCAATTATTTTATCAAGAAGCCTAGCATCTTGAGAGTATTAGATCGTGAAGATGTAAGTGTATAAGATGGGAAAAATAATTGAGAACTAGATGATTAAAATCTAGATCATATTAGAACAATTAGAAGTAGCAAAGGAAGAGTTATGAAAAGCCCTAAAAAGGAAGGAAAGAGATAGCTACTCAGAAAAATGACACACAATAACAAAAAATTCACATAGAAGGATTGTTTAATAGAGGAAGGATTGGTAGTAATGATGGCATGTTGATAGAACTACTGGAGAAGAATAGTGCCCTAACCAAATAAGAAAAAGATCTCAAGAGAGAATAAGAAATCCAATCAATTACTCTATATTAAGCAATAGAACAAAGAGAAGAAAGAAATGGAAGGAAATATCATGGTTAAAGAAGAAAAAAGAAATATGGATATAAGACTTCAAGAGAGATAATTTAAACTACATAAGCTTACAAAGAATTAGTTGGCTATGATAAATTAATTAGTAGTTGCAAATCAGGAAGAAAACATAAAGGATTTGGAGAACAATTGAAATGTGAATTAAAGAATATAAAAAGGAACTTATAGAGGGATTGAACAAGCCAAATGAAGTTGTCAAACACATTGAAGAAATTTTGAGGTCCCGTAGAACAAAAGACACCTTTGGACTTGGATACAAAAAAGCACCTTTCATCTACTAAAGAAGGAGAATCATCCAAGAATGGAGAAATAAGGAATGCCAAATCCAAACCTACATGTCATCACTATGAAAAAAAATTCATACAACCAAAATTTGCATAGTAAAAAATTGTATACGAACTCCTAAACATAAATTTATTGGTGAGTATTTTAATTTCAAGAAAGAAGGACATCAAACACATGAATGTAGATCAAAGAATAATGACTCAACCAAAAATGTATCTAAACTCCAAGGTCATGGTTACAACTCTCAAAAGCATGGACATAGAGCTCATGAGTGGAGATTCTGAAAAAATTTAAATTAGATACGTGAGAAGTAAATGCATACATCAAGTAAATGAAATTTCTACATTTGGGATTACAATACATGGCATAATTTTGAATATTGTGGAGAATGTGGATACATTCCAGAGAACTACATCATAACACATTTTGGATGAAATTACAAGAAGTGGCTAAATAGAGAAATAGTATATTTTAGTTGTCTCAATGTTGTACATATCAATAGAACTATAAAACTAGAACACTAGCAACAATAACAAGTAATGGAAATGACAAACTTGAAAAAAAGAAAACATGGATAGAGATGGTAAGAGCTGAAAGTAGTGGAGTAGAAAAATCTGAGATCACCTAGTCCAATGGATTAGGTGATGGTAACACATCTCACTAAAGAAATGAGGTATGTAGGAACTATTGGATATAATCATTCAAGTGTATGTTGTGTTTGATATTACACAAATGTCAATCATATGTCAAGAAAATAAATATCTGTCAAGCTCACTCAAGAGTCAAAGGATGTTGGTATATTAAACAAGTTTAGATTCCATTTCTACCAAGATAACTTAGGTGTCAAAGGAAAGTTGCAAGGAACAAGTTTTAACTGAGCTCACTAGGTTACCAAATGAAGTTTGTAGGATGACAATGTCTACCAAGTTCACTCAGAAGCAAACAAAAAGTTGGATGGAGTGAGTGTTAGCTAACCTCACTCAGTTAGTAAAGGATGTCTAAAGAATGTTTTCCTAAGTTAGTGTCTACTGAGGAAGGTTGGCTAATAAAAATTAAGGTCAATTTTTCTATTACTGACTTTACACTTAGTCAGTTGGTCGGATTTCAACCAAGCTTATCATTTGTCTAGTAGTGTTAACCAAGTGTTTTAGTTTCTATTGAGCTAAATAGTTAGATTGTAGTACATACCAAGCTTCAAAATGTTTACCAAGAATCTAAGATAGTTTACATTATCAATTGAGCATAGTAGAGTCAACCAACCTATCTGGTAGAAGTGATCAAGATCTTAATAATAACTAAGCTATGTAGTGTTAACCAACTATATCATTTTACTGAGCTTGCAGTGTTAATGAAGTTAAGCTACTGTTGACTGAGTCATGTAGTGTTAACCAAGTGATTTAGTATCTACCAATTTTCTCAATGTTTGTCAAATCAAACAGTGCTAACCAAGTTTGTTCTACTCGAATTGATTAGTTAAGCTTCAACGTCAATTGAGTGCTAGAGTATGCCTAGTATTGAAAATATTTTCTGAGTGTTAAAACATCATAAAGCCATCTTTAGAACTTGAGTTACAACAATTAAACAACTTTTTGAATTATGATAAAGTTGGTGATGTAGCTTACTCTAGAAGATAATCAAGTGGATTGGTATATGCATGTAATGTATTATATCATATCCAATGTAAAAGGTAATTAAGTAGAAGTGTGTGAAGAAGTAGAATAAGATGAGTGTGAATTCAAGAAGGCTACAAGTAGTATAATGGATAGTAAAGACTTATCTATCATAATAAGGTGATCATTGCATTTCAAGAAATCTCATATAGTAAATCAAAGTTGTAGATCAAAGGTTAGCTACTAATTCATTGTAATAGGTGCATTACTCAAATCCTATAACTAGGTGGGCTTATCATTCTTTTGATAAATCTCCTAATAGACCGCATACTTTAGTAAATGTTTGTAAATCCTTTAACAAGGTGGACCTAACAGTGCTTATTGCTCCTAACAGGATAGATCATCAAAAGTAGTCAATTATAAACCTTAATAGGAAAACTTTATACTATAGTACTAAAGCTTGTGTGTATCATCCCCACCCCAATTTTACTTTCTAATTGGAAGGTTTCTGGATTACCATATTTTGTGTTAAAGTGTTATGAATGTTTTATTGCTTTCATTCTCTCATGATTGTGATTAGCTATCTGAATAATATATGAAGGATTAATTGATGAAATGAGTTAAAGTTTTATTAGTTCCTAATTCACTGCTCCCCTCTCAATAACCTAGCCTACCTTATATTTACAACAATTTGTATCAAAGCAATTGATTTCCCTATCCAAACTTTAACAACTTCAGAAAAGATTAGAGACAATGGAGGTATATAGACTAGAAAAGACTATTCAAAATGAAAAATTGGATATGGAATTAGCTATTGGAAAAAATCAAGGAAGTAAAGGAGCAACTCTCCCAATCCTTGCAAAGAAAGAGAGATCTTGTAGCATAAATGGATGAAAATCTCTACATTGAAGAAAGAATTGAAGACTTATTCCTAGAAACAAATTCAAATGAAGTTGATGTAGCAATCAAAGACCTACTTGAGAAGAATCTCATTCTTCAAGAAGAATTCATAAAGAAAAAAAGAGAGCAAGAATTCCAATCAATTAGAATGTGTGAAGCCAAGGAACAGAACGAAAAAGCAAAAGAAGAGACAGAAGAAAATGACAATATAGTTTATCAACTATCCGTTCAGCAAGAGGAATTTATTGATTAACTCAAGGATGTAAATTAAGAGATTATCAATCTGAAAATAGAGAATGAAATATTATAGAATGATCTTAGCATAGAAAATAAAACAAGTGAGAGAATAATAAAATCTGAAGAAAGCATGAATAAATTGAATGAGAAAACTCAATATAGATACAAAGGAAAAGTTGGATTAGGATATACAGAAGAAGGTGAATCATCTCAGCAAAGACCTCAAAAGAATAAAAGACCTACTTGAAATCATTGTGGTGAGATAGGTCATACATCAAATAAGTGTTGGAGAAATGGAAAAGAAAAATTCAATGAAAAGTGTTACAACTGTAATAAGCATGGACATTGAGCAAGTGAATGCACAGAGAAACCAAAGTTTGTAGGAAAGTGTCAAAATTACAATAAATAAGGACACAAATCTTCAAAGTGTAAGACCAAGAAGTGGAACCCAGTAGAGAAAATTGTGAAAGAAATATTTGGTTTGAATTACAACATATGGTGTAGATGTCACTACTATGATGAAGTGGGCACATTGAAAAAAACTATGTAGAACATCACATGAGGAAAATACACAATACAAAGAGATGTTTTGTTTGTACAAAACTTGGACATCTTGCTAAGAACCATATCAATAAAGGTAAAGTGGAAGATGAAAAGAAACCTATAGATGAAAAAATTAGAAAATAAACAAGGCAATAATGGGTGCAAAAATCTCCAGAGAATGTAAGCCAAAGTTGTGAAGTTGTTGACACTCAATTCAATGAGTTGGGTGACTCAACCATTCTAACTTAGTTCCCTATGAAGATCATTGGAACTATGATTTAGAAGAATTTATCTAACATTAGTTCTAGGAAGAAAGAAAAAAGATCCATATCAAGATTTAAGATACATGAGGAGCACCAAGTAATGATGGAAATTCAAGACCTTACCAAGTGAGGTTGAGTCACAAAACCTTACTGAGCAAGTTTGAGTTACATATCTTATTCTAGATGCAAATTTTGAGTTGCTAGTTACTAACAAGTTAGGAGACTATACCAAGTTGAAGGTTTCCTCCAAGTATTAAAGACCAAACTTAGTGGAGGATAACCTATGACCTAGTGAATATGTGTATGAAGCATTGATGACGATTGTAAGGACTAAAATTTGATAAAAGGAGGAAATTGAATGTATTGTTTCACCATGAATTTTCAAAGCATAGAGAAAAGAGATAATTTTGGGCCCCCAAGTGATTTAAGCAGTTGTTGTGCTCAAAACCCTACCAAGTGATGGCATATTCTAGTAGAAAGATTAAGAAAGGTTCTAAGATGTTGGTTCATGGAGTCAATTACAAGACTCTCACATGCAAATTGAGTCTAGTAGTTGATGTGGCTCTTGACTCTCTTGGAATGCAATCTTAAATTCCACCTAAGGTACACCTTGTTCATGAAATTTGATCATTTTATCACTATTAAATTCAAGAGTTGGTAACCCTAGAGATGAATAAGGCTTTCGATGAACTTTGTGTGGACGATTCTTTAAAAGTTGAGAACAAACATTTGGAGACAAAGGGATTGACACATATTTAGCATATGCCAAGGGACTTTCAAGTGAAGTGGATCAAATTCATCTTGATTTGTGCTCATAACATTCAATTATGGTTACATCATCTTATTTTGATAACCAAGAACATGATATACATGATTACTAGATTACCCATGTTGAACAAAGAAAAGACCACAAAAACCCTTGGCCAAGTTGAATTGGAAAAAAGGAATCTTGCCAAATGGGATGGAAGAGGAATGAAACTAGGTATAGTAATTGACATGGAATTAAAGTTTGGCACCCATGTGATAAGACACAAAACCTATAGCTCAAGGTGGTTGAACAATGTATGATGTGAAGAAGTTGACCTTGCATACAAGGTGGTAATGAATAATTTATCCCTTGACCTTGCCAAGCTATTGCTATATCAATTGACAAAGAAAATGGACAAGATCTAAGTATCCAAGAATAATCTCTATATATCTAGTTCTCTCTTGAAATTTTTATTTTTTAAGTTCAAAAATGTTTTCCTTCAAAAGAAATAGTAGTATGGAAGAAATATACTCTAGTACTGTATCAAATCAATGAATTTCTAACAAAGATGGGATAAAACTTTGATAGTATAATGAATAATTATTTTAGGACATTCAAGGAGAAAATGCAAATTAGATATAAGATACCAAGGAAAATAGTAGAAGATTATGAGTAGGATATTTTTTTTCTAGTTGATTATGATAATGTCTACATTTAAGCAGTCAAATCTAGAATGGCATATGTTAAACATTTAGAATATGCGGTTAACATAGATGACACCATGGATATAATTGAGGCTCTACTAAATGATCCTTTGGATCCTAAGACAACATATTTTGGAACATATGAAGAGGCTAAGGCTAGAATTGAGTTTCAGATTAAGTTACCCCAAGTAGTAAATAGAGGAAGAAAAAGGATAAAGAAAATAATTAAGAATATTAAGAAATTAAGCACTCCTCTCATGTTGATGGAGGAAAAAGGAGACCATATAGTAGAAGAAGATGAAGAGGATAATATTGAGGAAGCGGAACTTGAGGAAGAGTTGCCTCCCAACAAGAAAGAAAAAGTTAAAATAGCCAAGCCTACCAAGTCTTCCCCTATTGTGTTCACAAGAAGATCCACCAAATCCAAGATGAAGATAAATATATTATATTTCAAAGATCTACTCCTACTCTTAAATAATAATTAAATAAATTGGAATAGGGAACAAGTATGACATATTATAAGTCGCTTAAGTATGAGACTAGGAGCCAAGAGGACAACCTTATGGTAAAATTGGGTAAGTAGAACTACTCACCTAATGAGTTAACACAACAAGGTCTTGATGTAATGGTGAAAGTAGTCAAATGTCAATGGGATAATGCATTAGAAGTTGCTAAAGATATTAGTGAACAAACCTTGAGATAGCTGATGCTGAGTCTCAGTGATAAACAGTTGAAGGAATCATTGAAAATGAATTAGAAGAAGCTTACTCCAAAATTCAATACATATCTAATATCGCTAAAAGGACATAGAATCTATGGTGAAGTCTAATAGTACCACATAGAAAAAGATCTATTGGCCACATAAGCCTAGTGACTATGTTGTGCAAGTAGAAAACAAAGATGCTGAAGAAGATGAGATGGAAGAGGAAGTAGGAATGAGAGATAATGAAATAGACAACATAGATCTTTATGATGATGAAGAAGAAAAAGAAGCCAGTGAAGGAAGTCTTCCAAAAATTTAGAGTATTGAGGAATCTAATGCATGAAATATTGTAGCATAAGTTATGGCTTCCTTTCCTCATTCTTTGTGCAAAACCTTAGTGTAATCAAGCTTAGACAAGGTTTCTACCTAGTTGGTTGTACTTGCTACTAGATCATCTAGCACACAGTTGGCCATGTTTTTTCTTTATGCCTTGTTGAATATATATTAAAGTAAATGTTCCAATTTTTCTTTGCAAAATTAGGGTTTGGTGTTGTAAATTTTCTTAAACCTAGAAAAGCCCTAATTTTATTCATTAGAAATGTGTTGCCCTAGAAATGCTTTTGGGTTAAGTGCATATTCATTTTATTTCAAGTGAGACAAATCTTTTAAATATGTCTTTATGTTTTTAGGAACTTTTACATAGTTATTCTCATAGTTTCCCAAAATAATCTTTAATCATCAGACCTTTCCAAGATCAACGATAGTTACTATGTCAACATAAGAAATAGCATGCTTTTTACCACTAACGACATCACCACCATAGAAAGGTTGCATGTAAGACCCAGTCAATAAATACATGATGTCTCAAGGTGAATTACCCATGCCATTGGATCTCTCCAAGATTGACTATGGTTGCCTTGTCACTATGGAAAGTTATATGAACTTTATCGATAGCAACATACCTACCACTTGGGAAAGAGAATACAATGGGACCAAACTTAAAAGTAGTCTCATAAAGATTACATGTCATTAATGGTTATGTCAACTTGTCAGAATGGTATGACATAATATTAACTAAGGATTTGCACTCAAGGAAATGTACCTGTTGATGATCTATGTCATCAAATCTCTTAAAGATCAATGGTGGTCACCATGTCAGTATGAAAACTTGCTCGAAGTTTACAATTCATGAAATGGTGACCAAAGGGAAGGTATGCAGGCCCACCACATTTGCAATGGAATGATCATAAAATTTTAACCGTCCAATCAAGGCATCATCAGTGATGGTCACTATGTCGCCATGAGAAGTTGCTTGATGTTTATTCTTAGCAAAATAGTGAGAGCGTGACATGTGTCCAAAAGCACAAGTGGGTCCAATGTGATTCACCAAACTAAAAAGAAAAGATTATGTGGATGGATTCGATTGGTTTGACCACCAACTTGGAAGGTACAAGTTGAGTCATTAATGTTTTAATCCCTCAAGAAACAATTTTTTCACAAATTGATAGATTATTTGTAAATTGGAAGGTGATGCCACCCTATTCTTTCCTACAATCCATTTATGAGAATTAAGGCTCCTCATGTGAAGTAAAACTAGAGATATAGTGTAGGATTTCAAAATTCTTCTCCATGAAAACAAGTTTCTAATTTTCTAAGATCTCAGAACTTGTTGAAGAATTTTTCCCACCTGGTTGAATTGTGAAGGAGCTTCCTATATCTACTATCTATTGCACAATGTCAAAGAAGAAATAGAAGAGAGCCAAGTAAGAATCTCAGCTCACATATCACTCAGAGAATTCTAGTTTTTCTACACTATTATCATCAAATATACCTCCAAAGAAGGGTTTCTCAAGAAAAGTAGAATATGCCAGTACGAATATACATGATGATTTTTTTGAATAATTAACTCAGTCCAGAAATGAGTTAGCCCAAATTAGAAAGCTAATTCCTATGAACCTTAGTCTCAAAATAGTAGATTGTGTATATGATAAAGGGAATTGGGTTAGGGATGTTATTCCTTCGAAAGTAGGACTCCAACTTTTAAAGAAGAGACTCTAAGAGAGGAAGTTGTTTGCCCCCCATGGAAATATGTGGAAATTTGATTTGGGTAAATTAGTAGTCCCTATGGTTTTCATGGAATTAGACCTTCTTATAACCATAGCCAAAATTTTTGACCCAGTAGCCAGGATAGTGCAAATAGTACATGGGGAGTGCCTAGTGAGAATTAATGCCAAAGAAATTTGAGAGGTATTTGGGTTGGAGCCAATTATAGATTACCCTGAACCCATTGATTTTTAGGGTTTGGAGAAGCAATATTTGTCTAAAAAGGATTCGATTAGTCAAGGTGTATTGAGAAAACACCTAGCCACAATTGGGAATTTTTCCTTTCTTAAAGCATCAATTAATGAGCATTTTAAAAAGAAAATTTTCACTAGTAGGGCTTGTGTCACCTTTTATAAAGAAAAGTGATATTAGAATGTGACAATTCAACATTAATGACAAAAAAAATGGTATTTGCGTTTAAAATATGAAGATGATGTAAACTGATGAAATGTGTAGAATTGTATGAATTTTATGCCTATAATTTTAATTATTTTTTTGACTAAGAATTTATTCATTTTATTTTATTTTGGAGTCCCTTTTTTAACTGTAAAAAATATAGGATGTAGTTCCCGTCAAACAAGTATGTGCAAATCATCTTTTTTGTTATGATTTGAAAATATTTTATAGATGACATGTATAGCTAGTGCACAAAAAAAGAAATAATTATTTTTGATGTATATTTTCTTTGTTATAAGTACTCAAGTTTGACATTGTCAGAATCCAACAGTTTTTTTCTCCCGTCAAAACTTCCCTATCAAATCTATACCTTCTTGAAAAAAAATTACATATTCATGAAGAGGATTCTCTCCTCTAGTGATAAATATATTTTTTTTACTTTTTTGATATGATTTACTATTTTTTTTCATTTTTTGAGAGAGCATCTTCTGAAATGTTGAAATATCGACTTATAATATTTTTAGATTATAACATATTATAACTAATCAAAACACTCAAATATTTATATAATGATGATATTGAATCTAAAATCTATAAAAGGTTATTTTTAGTTTTTTTTAAAAATTGAGTTTTGATAGAGAAATGAGATTTGACCAAAATAGGTTTTTGTATCACAAACGGTGACACAGATCTATGCTTTTACCCGTTAGGGATGTTATTCCTTCGAAAGTAGGACTCCAACTTTTAAAGAAGAGACTCTAAGAGAGGAAGTTGTTTGCCCCCCATGGAAATATGTGGAAATTTGATTTGGGTAAATTAGTAGTCCCTATGGTTTTCATGGAATTAGACCTTCTTATAACCATAGCCAAAAATTTTGACCCAGTAGCTAGGATAGTGCAAACAGTACATGGGGAGTGCCTAGTGAGAATTAATGCCAAAGAAATTTGAGAGGTATTTGGGTTGGAGCCAGTTATAGATTACCCTGAACCCATTGATTTTTAGGGTTTGGAGAAGCAATATTTGTCTAAAAAGGATTCGATTAGTCAAGGTGTATTGAGAAAACACCTAGCCACAATTGGGAATTTTTCCTTTCTTAAAGCATCAATTAATGAGCCTTTTAAGAAGAAAATTTTCACTAGTAGGGCCATAGATATTTACATGAGTTTGTGTAGGGTTTTTGGTGAGGATGGACAAAATTTGATGCCCATAAAGTTCATGTATATGATGACACAGATCTCTTATTTTGGTGTGGATATTATCTTTGATTTTGTATCTTACCTAGCAGAGGAGATTCATATAGGACTAGTTGGGATTGCAAAGAGAAAAGTTGAGAAAACATTTGGCCATTATTCATTATTGATGTACATGTCCCTTTTTAAAGGGGTTACCTACATTGAAAAAGAGATGGTTTTAAATAGAGAATATGAGTGAGAAGCTCTACCATTCTAGTTGTGGAGTGTAGATATGATGTGGGATGCAGAGGAGGATAGCTTTGTTAGATTTGATAGATACTTCACATCTAGGTTGAGAAACCTCATATTAAGGGACAATCCCAGAATTCCCGAGGCACTATTAGATTTTATTAGGCCTATAAACAACTCTTCTAGTTTGAAGGTTTTCCACAATTGGGAAGATATTATACCTTACCCTATATCTACAATTTTCAAAGTATATGGTTTTCAAGGGACTCCCCATGTACTTCCTTACCAAGTGCCTCTAAAGGTAGGGATAGGTGAAATGCTATGGTAGATAGGTGGATTGGAGGAAGAACAATTGACTAGTAGGTCTAGGGGTCCAATTTTCCCCTCTTGTAGTGTTGCTCACTAGTTCATAATTACTAAGGGTGGTTGGGTGTTCTTGCATAAATTTTTGGACAAATATAAGATGGCTATCTCACATGCCCATTTTTGTGATAGTGAGGGAGTTTTTAATATTTTTAGATGAAGAGCTAAAAATGTTGCAAAGGACCATCGACCATACTTCCCTGAAGAAATAATAAGGAATGAATTCTCTCTTCAAGAGAAAGAGATAAAAAATGAGAAGTGGAGAGTTTACTCTAGGGTTTTAGAATTCATTAATTATTTTTATAAGAATTATAAGCCTCTAGAAGATGCCAATATAGAGTCAGATGAGTTAAATAAATTGATGATCACTTTTCCAAAGATCATGCCAAGTATGTATGAGAAGAATTTTTTTTTATTAATTCTTATCTTGATATTGGCTGAGAGGTCATGAGAAGGTTTTCTTTTACTCTTGTAGTAGGATTAGGGAAATTAGTTATTAAATGAAATATGGGCTACAATAGTATTCAAAATAAAAGGCCTACCATGGATAAAGAGAAACAAATAATTGGATCAACTAGTGCTATTATGGAGAAGAGACCTGATGAGCCTATGCCCAAGAGGTAGAAGATAGAAGAAAAAAAAGTGCCTCAAAGAGATGAGTATTCACCCACTCAATCTCCATTACACATACAAGATGAACAACTCACTAAGGAGCAAATGAAACAATTAGGATCCCAAGGAGGAGTTTTCATTAGTGCATCAAAGTTGGAAGAGGGCAATCCTAAGGAACCTCCTATGCCAAGTCTTGATTTGACTATTGTTGATTATAGAGGAAGGGAGTTGGACCCTATTGTAGAATAGGCCAACCATGAGTTTATTTCTAATGATAATTTTTTGAGGTCTAGAGCCTTTTATCATTTCTCCTAGAGGAAAAATATTGGACTTTTTGAAGAAATATGTAATAAAATGAAAATAGAGCATCCTAAGATGGAGGAAGTAGATTTATAGAGCCAAATAAAGGAGGAAATTATGCAACAAAGTGAAAGCTTGACCCTTGAAGAATGAAGGAAAATAATGAAATCATTTGGAGTTCTACTACTACCAAATTAGGATATTATTGATGCAATGGTCTTTAATTTTGTTACCAAAAATTAAATGCAAATGAGAAGCTAAAGAAGGATATGAAAGGTGCCAAGTTCAGTGAGGATCATGTTGTATTGGTAATCTGTTTAATGAGAAAAGGATCTAGAACTAGGTCCTCCTGACCTGATGATACCAAACTAATAGGAAATTTAATTATAAAGAGAGTTGAAGAAACTACAAGTAAAGAGGCTATAGAACTAGGTGTTGGATCAATGAATTTTACTCTAGCCACAACTCTAAGTGATAAAAGGGAAAGGCTAGAGTTACTAGATAAATATGAGAAAGTTCTAGTTGCCTCTAATAAAGAATTTGCAAAGATAATTGACCTTGAAAATAAGTTGATGGGACACCAAGAGAAATCTAGTAGGCCTAGGATCACTTATCCTTATCCTCTAGTGGAGCCTTTTAAATCCACTCCTCTTATTGAGATTCTAGAGACACCATAGAGACAAGGTATTACACTACAAAGGATTTTGAAGAAGAAAAGAGTACAGTATGGGCATTGGATGTAGAGTTACATATTCAATACGCAGATAGGTTAAGGAAAGCCATCATGTATTTAGTTAAAAAAATTGACTGGCCAACATTTTTTGAGCAATTAGTAAAAATAATAACTATATGGGAGGAGGTAAAAGCAAGTGATGATGCTCTAAAGAAAGTTATTAGTAGGTGGAGCAAGAGGGACAAGGATATCACTCTTGCATTTTTTAGTTATTACTCTACCTTGCGAACATATAGAAGACACTTATAAATTGACTAATGATCTTTTTGAGTTTGATGATAAGATAACTACTTTGTAGAGGAGAATCATTAATTATATGGAAAAATATAAGAGTAAAATTTTTAAACTTTTTTCCCATGCCCTCGATAAAAATATTAAGTTGAAGAACAAAGAGGAATAGGCCTAGGAATTAAATGAATTATTATGTATTGAGATGAATAGTGTAATAAGTTAAATGAAAAATGCATGGTGGATAGCTACAATTGAAGAAGGTATAAATGTGCAATTATTTTATGATTCTTTGAGGGGAGATTTGTTGAAATTGGCAGTTTGGAGAATATGTAATCAAAAAATAGCGTGATATTATAAACTTTAATTGGTTAGATGAAAAAGAAATTCACAAGTTGATGGTAGATTTTGTTCATGCAAAATAATTGGAGTATGGTGAAACTAGTGATGAAGAGAAGGAATAGGATGAAGTGCAAATAATTGACACATCAACAAAAGTAGTAGAGGATAGAGGTAAGCAACAAATCATAGTTACAAGCATGGAGGCCCAAATAGATTATTTGGAAAAAGTAAAATTGATGGTGACTATTAATCTGTTAGTGCAAGATGACATGGATTGAGTACCTCAGGTTTGGCTCAGCCTTCAAGTACCAAAAACAAAGCCCATCGCATGTAGGACCAATGCTCACACACTCCAAGGAAGAACAATGACAACAAGGCCAATCATAAAATCCTCAGCAGTGAAAAATGTTATAGAAAGTGGTCCCCACAAAAGAACATTCATCAAAAATGACATTTTGTTGCATCATTTTTTGTCTTTTGTGACAGTAGCATTGTAAATATCTTTCTATCTTAAAGACAATTGTTTGTATTCTCTATGCCTAAACCTTGTTGCATCTCACACTATATAAGTGAGATTCAAAGGCTAGAGAAAGGGTCTGAGTCATTATGCAAATTTTAGTTTTGTTAGAATACAGTTAGTCAAGTCCTTGATGCAAGTTTTCTAATTTATTTATCTATAAATTTGAGAATGCATCAATTTTTCAAGGTCATTGTTTCTTATCTTCAATGGTTTTGAGTTTTGTTCCAATGTTATATAATTTTCAAAGAGAATTAATACAAAGATGAGTTGTCCCCATATCTTTCTTCTCTGAATCTTGTCTCCATTGTTATTTACTGGTAATTTTTGAAATTTTATGGGAAAAGGCTTTTTCAATTTAGTATAGCTAGGATAATTTGTATATCAAATTAGTATTGTTTTTAATTCAATGATTTAAGTACATGCTTATGTGATATGATAGGATTTCTAGCCAATGATAAGGATATGCATAAGAATGAGTTTTAGAGAAACTTATTTATAGTATTGATGGCAATGCAATCAATTAGGTCAAGAAATTGGAGAGACTCTAAGTCCTAATGGATGAGGCACTAATCAAGCTAGTTGGGTTTGCATATGAAGAAAACATGGATGAGCATTAAGCATAGTCTTAAAAATCAAAATTAAGTTTATTTTTAAAGTATGAAGAACGTCAAAGTTGGTCAATAGTTATTTATATTTGATATTTAAGTCTTAGTTGGCTGCTTTACCCAGAATTATTTGTAGATCTAAGAAGAATTATGACCAATCTATTGTTGGGTAAAAGCACAGATCTGTGTCATCGTTTGTGATACAAAAACCTGTTTTGGTCAAATCTCATTTCTCTATCAAAACTCAATTTTTAAAAAAAACTAAAAATACCCTTTTATAGATTTTAGATTCAATATCATCATTATATAAATTTTTGAGTGTTTTGATTAGTTATAATATGTTATAATCTCAAAATATTATAAGTCAATATTTCAACATTTCAGAAGATGCTCTCTCAAAAAATGAAAAATAATAGTAAATCATATCAAAAAAATAAAAAAATAATATTTATCACTAGAGGAGAGAATCCTCTTCACGAATATGTAATTTTTTTTTCAACAAGATATAGATTTGATAGGGAAGTTTTGACGGGAGGAAAAAACTGTTGGATTTTGATAAGGTCTGTTAGAAAGGTTAATCTTTCCTTGGATATATTTTAATTGGGATATTCCAAGGGTCCCTACATGTAGTTTGTCCACTTGTACACATGTGGAGGACATGTCATTGTTTGTCCTTTATTCCACATGTAAGGACAACTCTTGTTTATTTCTTTATTTAGTTTATCCTCCTTAAGAGGATTGTGACACTTTGCACACACCTATTATGAATGTGGCATTCATAGAAATGGGAGTTACAAATGCAACTCCTCTCTCATCTCTATATAAGAGATGCTCCTCCTTCTTTCTTCACAACAACACACCACTCTAAGCACTTGATGTTATTGTATTGAGCTATCTTTGCTCCAACACTCTCTCTCTCTCTTCTTTAGGCATTTGCCTTCATTCATAATAACTCACAAGGGGTTTTCTTTGCTTTCCCCTTATAAATCCTTGTCTCCATTGTTGAACCATCTAGGTGTATGCTCTTGGAGTTGCTTATCTTATGGTAACATTGTTTCACACTTAACTTACTTGGATTGTTTCTCGTTCCTTGCTCAACATTATTCATTTCTTACATGGTATCAGAGCTTGGTTATCTAATCCTTATTTTAAGTTTTGTGGTGAAGGTTGCCATTCATTGGAGCACACCTTATTTGGAGACGTTATTGAGAGAAGAAGATTGTGTTGTGATCTTAGCTCGTTTTAACTAATCTTGTGCATGCAAGCTTCATATTTTTTACTAACCCTCTTTGGAAGGCTTGCCGCCAAAGGGTTTTCTTGTAAAGCTTCATATTTTTCACTAACCCTCTTTGGACGGCTTGCCGCCAAAGGGTTTTCTTAGTAAATTTTAATTTTTTTTTGTTTGTTTTGGACGGCATGCCGTCAAAACAAAACATATTACATTGGTAAAGCTTTTTATAAAAGCACAATAGTAAAGCTTTCTATCTCTCTATTTTTTTTCTCTTACTTCATTTATCAAAAACAAAAAAAAAAAAAAAAAAAAAAAACATAGTGCAAAGTTTTTTATATATATAAAATAAAATAAAATAAAAACATTCTTTTATAGGGCGGCCGCGCCACCCGCGTGCGACCCCGTGCCTCAGCAAAGCAACCACCGTCGAAGGCACTGTTTCAATATCTCTGCATTTTGGCCCGGGACCTTCCTCGGTAGCTTAACATTTAATCCGCCGAAGCATTTTGGCCACCATCTCTGCACCGCCGGTCCCGATTCGTGCTGCCGCGCAAACCCCGCCGTTGCAGATTTGTGCCGCCGCGCAAACAGCCGCCGCGCAAACAGCCGCCGCTGGTGCAGCTCTGCACCTCTGCGACCCTTGCCGTGTGCAACCGCCACTCTGTGTGCTTTTTTTAAAAAACCCCCCACAACCGCTTCCTCCGCTCCCACCACACGACGACCACCGACCGCGACCCTTCTTTCGCCACGCGGCAGCCACCGCCCGCTCCCCTCCATTTTCCAATTTAAAAAAATGTTTCCCCCTCTTTCTTTTCCAATTTTGTTTTAACTAAAATTAATCCAACTTGAATTGTTTAAATTACTTTTTAATTTTCTCTATCACCATTAGTTAAAATTAAAAAAACTAAATATTCTTAAAAAAAAAAACATAAAATAATAAAATATAAAATAAAAAAAACAATTTTGTTCAACTCATAAAATTTTAATTTTTTTTTTCTCCAAATCATCTGATTCTCAAATTAAGGGCATTTTTAAATTTTTTTCCCAAAAACCGAAGAATTTTTTCCTAATCATGTCAACATTAATTCCAGAAATCAAACTTAATTATTCGAATTATCATTCTTGGAAAACTCATATCTCATTTATTTTTCGTTTTAAACATCTCTTCAAAATAGCCACTGACCCTTCTCTTGAGCCCAGTTCAGCGGCTACTCAAAATGAGAAAGATACTTGGAAAGCTAAAAACGAAGAAGCTTTAGGGTTAATTGGTATTTCTATTATTCCAGATTTATATGTCTTAATTGCTCACTATTCTAAAGCTCATGATGCATGGTCCATCTTGAAAACCAAGTATGACAGTGGCGATGAATATCGCAAAATACAATTGCAAGATCAACTCGAAGATCTCAGGTATGCAGATTTTAAAGGTATGGATGAATTCCTCTTAAAATTTGATTCTCTTAAAAGTCAAATTATCGCTTTACGTGTTCAATTAGAGGACATTCGTTTAATCCATCTTATTCTTAAAAAATGTCTTCCAAGACAGTTTCAACAGTTTATAACCAATATTCATGCACAGCTTGCTATTCCTACTTTATCTTCTCAGTTAACTTATGTTATTTTTCAAACTTTATTGAGACAGGAAGAAGCTAAGCTAATTCAGTTTGGTACTCTCAAATCAACTGAACATGCATTTGTCTCTAGAAATTCAACTAATAATTTTCGTTCCAATAATCATAATTACAAGCAATCTAATTCAAATAACACCAACAATAAATTTCATCCCAAATATAATAGTACCCATCATCCTAATAATACTCGTAATACTAATAATCAAATGAACCATTCCAATTCCAAACCTCATTGTTCTTATTGTGGCAAAGATGGTCACCTTGTCAATAACTGCTTTAAAAAACAAAATGATAAAAAACCTATGAATCATAGTACCAATCATCAAACCTCAAACCATAGAAAAGGTAATTCAACTAGTTCTAATCCTCGTCAAGCTTTTACTTGTAGCTTTAATCTTTGTAAACCTTTAGAATGGATTGTTGATAGTGGTGCATCACAACATCTCACCTCTCATAAAGAAATTTTTGATTCCTTACAACCTGATATTGCTAACATTCCTATTCAGTTAGCTAATAATCAGACTTGTAAAGTTGAAGGACTAGGTTATGTTACTATTCCTAATGGTAAATTGCATGATGTTTTATATGTACCTGACTTGAAAACTAATCTAATTTCTGTTTCACAGCTATGTCAGAACTATAAAGTTGAATTCTACAAAGATACATGTTATATTATAGATCCTCAAACTCTTAAAGTAATTGCTTATGCTAAAATGGATAACGACAATTTGTTTAAATTCCATGAATTTGCTAGTTCACGATATTCTTTACATACTTCTATTGATTTCAATATATGGCATGAAAGACTTGGTCATTTAAATTCTGATTATATTACTTTCATGCAAAAGCATAATATGGTTGATGGCTTGCCTAACATTATTCCTTCCAAGATTACCTGTACAGGTTGTATGAGTGGTAAGATGCATAGGGAGCCCTTTCCAAGTGGAAAATCATGGCGAGCAACTCATAAGTTGCATCTTGTCCATAGTGATCTTTTGGGTCCCATGGAGAATACCTCCATCCAAGGTTCTCGGTATGCACTTACCTTTGTTGATGATTTTTCTAGACGAACTTGGGTCTATTTTTTGCATAGCAAGGATCAAGTTCTTGATATATTTATTGAATTTCAGTTATATGTTGAAAGGCAATCTGGGTATAAACTTAAAATTCTTAGAACTGATAATGGGAAGGAATATGTGAATAATGCTTTTCATTCTTATTTGAAATCGTGTGGAATTAAGCACGAGCTTACTATTCCTTATACACCACAACAAAATGGTGTAGCAGAAAGAAAGCATCGGACCATTGTTGAAATGGCTCGAAGCATGTTGCATGCTAAGAATTTGCATTATAAATTTTGGGCTGAAGCCATGTTTTGTGCAACTTATATTCTTAATCGGACTCCTACCAAAGCTCTCAAAGCTATCACTCCAGAAGAGGCTTGGTCTGGTAGGAAACCAAATTTACATCATTTACGGATATTTGGTTCTATTGCTTATGTCCATACGCCTAAACAGAAAAGGCATAAATTAGATGCTAAGTCATCTCCTTATATGTTTGTTGGCTATGATGAACACACTAAGGGTTATCGTGTTTATGATTTCACTACTAACAAAGTTCAAGTTGCTAGAGATGTTTGTATTGCAGAAAATGGAGTTCATGATTGCTCTACTACAACGGATGAAGAATTCAGTGGCACTAAAATTGTGCTAGTGGAGGACCAACCTCCTTCTCTTAACCCTACTCTTTCTCTTAATCAAGTACCACCGGTTATTTCTACTCCTACATCTCATGATACTCAAATAGATACTAATGATACTTTTCTTACTCATGATTCTTCCTCTAGTGATAATTCCATTACAACTAAACGTAAACCTAAATGGGCTCAAAATCTCATGAATGAAGCTGATGATTATATTTCTAAATCTGGTGGAATTAAACATAGACAGATTAATTATTGTAATTATGCTTTGATGACTACTATTATGAATTCTAACGATCCTAAGTCTTTTGATCAAGCTAACTCTCAACCTCATTGGTAGAAAGCCATGCAAGAGGAATATGATTCGTTACTTGCTAATCACACTTGGGACTTAGTCACATTACCTCCTGGCAAAAATCTAGTTTCATGTAAATGGTTATATAAAACAAAATTGAATACTAATAATGAAATTAGTAAATTTAAAGCTAGACTAGTTGCTAGAGGCTTTTCCCAAATTGAAGGCTTAGACTATAACGAAACCTTTGCACCTGTCGCTAAAATGCCTACTATCAAATTAGTTTTTGCTTTAGCATCTAAAATGAATTGGCCCATTCATCAAATGGATGTTAAAAGTGCCTTTTTAAATGGTGAGTTACATGAAGAAATCTATATGGCTCAACCTCCTGGATTTGTTAAGAAAGGTAGTGAAAATCTAGTTTGCAAATTGAACAAATCTATTTATGGTCTTAAACAATCACCTAGAGAATGGTATTCTCAAATTAATTCTTTCTTCATTTCTCAAGGTTTTACTAGAAGCAAAAATGATCCTAATTTGTTTATTAAACATACTACCGATGATATTATTATTGTTATTGTTTATGTAGATGATTTAATTCTCACTTCTAGTTTAGACATTTTGATTTCTGATATTAAATTCCAACTTAAACAAAAATTTCAAATGACCGACTTAGGTATCTTACATTACTTCTTAGGTATGCAAATTTTTCAAACTCCTAATGGTATCTTTGTTTCTCAAAGCAAGTATGCTTATGATCTTTTAGAAAAATTTAAGATGAATGACTCTAACCATGTTTCAATTCCATGTGAATTAGGAACTAAATTAATGAATGATATGAATACTCCTTTTGTTGATGAAACTTTGTATAGACAGTTAGTAGGAAGTTTAAATTATTTAACTCTTACTAGACCTGATATTGCTTATAGTGTTGGTTTAGTGTCTCGTTTTATGTCTAAACCTCAACAAACTCATTTTAAAGTTGCTAAACGCATCTTAAGGTATATTAAAGGAACTATTAATATAGGCTTATTTTATGATCCAAACTCTGAATTCATTTTACATGGCTATACTGATTCCGATCTAGGTGGAGATCCCAATGATGGGAAAACCACTTGTGGTTATTTTTTCTTTGTTGGTTCAGGTCCAATTTCTTGGAAAAGCAAAAAGGAACACTCTATTTCCCTATGTTCAACGGAAGCTGAATACAAAGGTTGTAACAATGCAGCTAAGGAAGCTTTGTGGATTCAAAGAATTCTTGATGATTTTGGTCTACCTCAACAATCACCTACACCTATACATTGTGACAATCAAAGTGCTATTGCCTTGGCAAAGAATCCAATGTATCATGCCCGCACCAAACATATTTCACTTCAACATCACTTCATTCGAGAAAAGTTGAAGACAATCAAATTATTCTTCTTTATTGTAAAGGAGAAGATCAAGTGGCTGATATCTTAACCAAACCACTTTCTAAAGAGAGATTTCAGTTCCATTGTAAAAGTTTGGGTTTACAACCCATTGAAGTAAACTCCCCAAGTAAAGATTAAGGGGGGGTGTTAGAAAGGTTAATCTTTCCTTGGATATATTTTAATTGGGATATTCCAAGGGTCCCTACATGTAGTTTGTCCACTTGTACACATGTGGAGGACATGTCATTGTTTGTCCTTTATTCCACATGTAAGGACAACTCTTGTTTATTTCTTTATTTAGTTTATCCTCCTTAAGAGGATTGTGACACTTTGCACACACCTATTATGAATGTGGCATTCATAGAAATGGGAGTTACAAATGCAACTCCTCTCTCATCTCTATATAAGAGATGCTCCTCCTTCTTTCTTCACAACAACACACCACTCTATGCACTTGATGTTATTGTATTGAGCTATCTTTGCTCCAACACTCTCTCTCTCTCTTCTTTAGGCATTTGCCTTCATTCATAATAACTCACAAGGGGTTTTCTTTGCTTTCCCCTTATAAATCCTTGTCTCCATTGTTGAACCATCTTGGTGTATGCTCTTGGAGTTGCTTATCTTATGGTAACATTGTTTCACACTTAACTTACTTGGATTGTTTCTCGTTCCTTGCTCAACATTATTCATTTCTTACAAGGTCAAACTTGAGTACTTATAACAAAGAAAATATATATCAAAAATAAATATTTCTTTTTTTGTGCACTAGCTATACATGTCGTCTATAAAATATTTTCAAATCAAAACAAAAAAAGATGATTTGCACTTACCTGTTTGACAGGAACTATTGAGTGAGATGCATGCAAGGATCTATGGAGAATACTATATGGCTAAACCTATAGCCCATAAAGTGATGAGAGCTAGATTTTGGTGGCCTTCTTTTTTTAAGGATGCTAAGTTATTGGTTAGGAAATGTCATGCTTTTCAAAGATTTTTAGGTAAGCTGAAATTTTTTGGGAATACTACTTTAAAAACCATTGAAGTTAAAGCACCTTTTTAGAAATGGGGTATAAATTTCATAGGTGAAATTTCTCTCAAATCAAGCACTAGTTATTCATAGATCCTAATGGCTACCAAATAATTTACAAAGTGGGTAAAGACTATTCCTACAAGGAATGCTACCAGTAAAGTTGTGAAGAATTCTCTTCTGAATAACATCATTTCAAGGTTTGGATGTCCATAGAAGATTGTAACTGACAATGCAATGTGTTTTAGGTTAGAGGAATTGATAAAATTCTATGACAAATATGGCATCACAAGGTCAACATCTTCCCCCTATCATGCACAAGGAAATGGATAAGCTAAATCTATAAACAAGAGGTTGTTAAAAGTCATAAAAGGACTCTAGATGATAACAAAAAAGCATGGGATTATAAACTATAGTTGGCCATATGGGCCATCAAGGTAACAATAAAGAAAGAAATGGTGTAGCACCCTTTGATATTGTGTATGGAATCCAAGAAAGAATACCCTAAAATAATCTAGTAGGCCTATATAATTACATATGGATGTACAATAAAGATATCATTGATGATATCCAAGAGAGGATGGATGAGTTGGTATGGCTAACTAAGACTAGAAAGAAAGCTTCTCTCACAAATACAAAATTGAAGTTACAAGTAAAAACACTTTATTATAGAAACACAATGAACAAGAAGTTTGAAGTCGAAGACCTAGTTCTCATGTGGAATGCTAGGATTGAGGATAATCGAAAGCATGGAAAATTTGATCCAATATGGCTAGGTCCTTATCTAGTGGAAGCCACATGGGGAGAAGATTCTTATATCTTGAAATATTTATCAGGCAATATTATTTAACTATTAGTTCATGGATAGTTCTTGAAGAAGTATTTTTGCTAAAAAATACTTGTATTTCATGAACAGTAGTTGAGGGCTTCCTGTTCATTTTGTAAATCCCTATAAATTCTTGTGCAATCTTGTATAGTTTTCCTTCCTACGTTGTTTCTCTCTTAGAGGTTGTTATATAAATTTTTTTAAGTGTGTGGTCTACTTCTCCTAGGGATTCTAAGCCCTCATATGAACATGCATATTCATCATCCCTAGGTAGAGCCATTGTTGCTCATGTTTTCACTTTGTGCCTTTTTAAATATATATTAAATTAAATGTTCCAATTTTATTTGAAAAATTATGGTTTGGTGCTCCAAATTTTCATAACCCTAGAAAAACCCTAATTTTGTTCATCAGAGATGTGTTTCACTAGAAAAGATTTTGGGTTAAGTGCCTCTTCATTTTATTTCAAGAAGGAAAAATATTTTAAAATATATCTTTATATTTCCAAGAACCTTTTATATAGTTATTCTCATAATTTCCTAAAGCTCTTGAAATGATCTTTAATCATTGGATCTTTCCAAGATCAATAGTAGTTGTTATGTCAGCATAAGAAATAGCATTCCTTTTACCACTAGAAACATGGAAACCAAAGAAAGGTTGGATGCGAAACCCAGTCAATAAATAAATGATGTTTCAAGGTGAATTATCCACACTATCAGATCTCTCCAAGATCAATAGTGGTCACCTTGTTGCTATTGGAAGTTGTATGAACTTTACCAATAGAGACATAACAACATTTTACCTTACTTTACCATCTACAACATAGTATTTTGTAAAGCTCTAAATTTTACCCTACTTTACATTTCCTTGGTATAATATCTGCAATTTAGTTCTCTTATCATTAAACTTAGAGGAGAATCATTAATTATCACAAAAAATATAAGCATAAAAGTTTTAAACTTTTCCCCCATGCCCTAGATAAAAAAGAATAAGTTGAACAAAAAAAGGAATGGGCCTAGGAATTAAATGAATCATTATGTATTCAAATGAATAGAGTCATAAATGAAAAGGGAAATATATGGTGGGTAGCTATGACTGAAGAAGTTGTAAAAGTACAATTATTTTATAATTCTTTGAGGAAATATTTTATTGAAATTGACAAAATTAGAGAATATGTACTGAAAAGAACATGATATTCTAAACCTTAATTGGCTAGATGACACACTTTTTGACAAGTGGATGGTAGATTTTGTTCATGCAAAACAATTAGAGTATGGTGAAACTCGTGATGAAGAGATGGAACAAGATGAAGTGCAAACAATTGGCACATCAACAAAAGTAGAAGAGGAAGAAGGTAAGCAATAAATTATAGTTACAAGCATGGAGACCCAAATAGATGATTTGGAAATAGGACAACTGATGGTGATTATTAATTTTTCAGTGCTAGATGACATGGATGGAATACCTCAGGTTCAAGTTAGCCTTCGAGTACCAGAACAAAGCCCTTCGCATGTAGGACCAATGATCACACACTCTGAGAAAGAACAATTATAGTAAGGCCAATCATAAAATCCTCAAAAACAAAAAGTGTCATAGAAAGTGGTCCCCACAAAAGAATATTCATGATGAAAGAAATTCTATTACACAATTTTTTGTCTTTTGTGACAGTAAAATTGTAAAAATATTTGTGTCTTAAGGAGAGCTATTAGTATTCTCTATACCTGAAGCTTGTTGCATCTCACACTATATAAGTGAGATTCCAAGTCTAAAGAAAGGGTCTGAGCCATTATGCAACATTTAGTTTTGCTATAGTACAATTGGTTTAGTCCTTGATGCAAGTTTTGTGATTTATTTATCTGCAAATCTAAGAATGCATTAATTTTTCAAGGTCATTGTGTCTTATCTTGAATAACTTTAAATTATGTTCCAATGTTATATAATTTTCAAAGAGAATTAATACAAAGATGAACTGTCCCCATATCTTTCTTCTTTGAATCTTGTCTCCATTGTTATTTACTGGTAATTTTTGAAATTGTATGGGTGAAGACTTTTTCAATTTAGTGCAACTAGCATAGGTTGTATATCATATCATTATTTCTTTTAATTCAATGAGTTAATTAAATCCTTTAGTGATATGATAGGATTTCTATCCAATAATAATGATATGCATAAGAATGAGTTTTAGAGAAAATTGCTAATAGTATTGATGGTAATGTAGTCAATTAGGTCAATAAATTTGAGAGACTCTAAATCCCAAGGGATGAGGCATGATCAAGTCAGTTCAATTTGCATATGAAGGAAACATGGATGAGCATTAAGCACAATATTAAAAATAAAAATCAATTTTACTTTAAATGTATGAAGAATGTCAAAGTTGGTCAATACTTATTTACATTTGATATCTGAATCTTAGTTAGCTACTTTTACCCAAAATTATTTGTAGATCTGAGAAGAATTGTGACCAATTTTTTACAGGGAATGAGAATTGTAATAAAATATCAAGAAATAAATGAAATCTGAAAGTGGTATCATGTTTTGAATCTACTATTCCTTAGGTGCACCTGCCTTAGTTTTGTAGAGCCAGAAGATTAGAAAGTCATTTATGATTTTGTTGAAGTTGGGTCCAAAAGTGGAGGTCATCTAGTTGATCATGGGAAATAGCTGATCCTTAGGTTATTTTGATATTTACCATCTTGGTGTTAAGTATTTTTTTTCTTAGTAGGGTAAAAACACCAACAAACCCAAGCAATCTCTACAATTACTCTACCAAGCGTTTCAATCACTAAAGTGTCTAACACTTAATCTATTGAACAACAAGATTTTCTAGCATCAGTCTTGACTAAGCAACAACAAGGTGTTCCTATTGTTAATTTTATTTCTACTGTTAGTATATTTGTTGTTATTCCTAGCTTTTCAACTATTGTTTCCACCATGGCTAGTGCAATGACAATTGACACCCAATCTCAACAGAGCACTAAAGTTTTCAAAAAGGAAAAGGAAATTATTTCATCTATTATTCCTAAGGATAAGGTTCAATATATTGAAACCTCTAAGGCTGAGATTGATTTAGAGGAAAATATTGTAATATCATATTTGGATCTTTCCAATATAACACATGATCAAATGGATAACTTGGGAGAATTTTGGAAGAAGAGGGTTAAGTAATAGAATCTTAGAGAAGAGAGGAAAAAGGAAAATCAAGTCCTTGAGGACATGAAGAGAATATTTATAGATCCTTTGAGAATTGAGGTTGATGAGAAATAACCTATTCTAGATCAATTAGTTGAAATTTTTCACAAGTACAATGAAGAATAGAATGGACAAGGAAAATTGTTGCATGGAATAGAGATAAAATTTGAAAATAATTTTTTGGAGCAAGTAGCACAAAATATTACTATTAATCAAATAGAGCTATCGACTATTCTTGCTACACTAGAAACATATGTAAATAATTATATTTATTTATTTGTCAAGTTGAGTCACACATCTATCTTTAATAAGGAAATGAAGGATAAATTATCCAAGTTAGATGAGGATATGAAGGAAATCGCACATTAGCTATCACTTGATACTAGTTGTAGTTCCACACATTTTTAAATGATCAAATACTTAACAGATCTAGAAGTAGAGTTGTTAAGGGAGGCAGCCAGAATTAGGGCTATAGTTGCAAAAATTTAGGACATGATTCTTCAAAACATGGATGCACTACAAAAGAACATTTAACATCTAAAGACACTCATCCATGACAATAACTTCTACATAGCTAACCACATGATGGAACTATCAACAAAGGTATAGATAGCCTTGCATGCATCTAATGTATTTCTAGAGAATTGGGACAAGGCCATGACAATCATTTTACACCTTTGGCATTTATGTCAAAAATGGGAAAGCTATTACTGATATAGGGGGAGAAGAGTATTTATATAGAAAATATTATCATACTCTAGATATACATATAGGAGAGATATATGTATGGGGGAGTAGAAATTTGAAGCAAATGAAAAAATTAGCAGAAAATATGTTTACAAAGGCAATTTTGAAAAATAAAACAAATTGAGTAATTTTCTGAGCTACAAGAACAGTAAATCAAAACTAAGTTGAAGACATGGAATGTTGATAAAGGAAGTCTTTGACTTGTAATTTGTAGAATTTAGATTTTTGGTATGATAAATGTTTTTTGTCACTAATGCCAAAGTGGGAGATTGTTGACATTCAGATCAGTTTATCTATTAGTGACCTAACATTTAGTTATTTGGTTACATTGCTACCAAGATAGTTGTTACCAAGCTAATCATTCATCTAGCACTATTATACAAGTTTTTTGGTTGCTACCAACCTAAATAGTCAAATTGTTGTTCATGCAAGGATTCATAGTATCTACAAAGAATCTAAGAGTCTTTATATTATTGCCCAAGCATAGAAGAGTTTACCAAGCTATCCAGTAGAAGTGATGAAGATCATAGTGTTAAAAGAGCTTTTTAGTGTTAACCAAGTATATCAATGTCTATCGGGATCACAATGCTAACAAAGTAAATATAGTGTTGATTGAGTCATGTAGTGTCAATCAAGAGATTCAATATATATTGAGTTTTTAAGTGTTTATCAAGTCATATAGTGCTAACCGAGTTCATGCTACCCAAGGTGATCAGTATTGACTAAGCTTCAATGTCAACTGAGTGCCAAAGAATGCCCAATGGTTACAATGTGTGTTAACTGTCAGAACATCTATTGAGTTGTCTTCAAATTCCCAATTAGAGAAATTGTCTAACATTTTAAATTATGATGAATTTGGTATTGTAGCCAACTCCAAAAGGTAATCAAGTGGATTGGTGTGTGTGTGTGTGTGTGTGTGTGTGTGTGTGTGTGTGTAATGTGTTATACCATATCCAATGTCAAAATTAATTAATTATGAGTATGTGAAGAAGTAAAAGAAGATAAGTGTGAATTGAAGAAGGGTACAAGTAGTATAAGGGACAACATATATTTATTTATCACAGTAAGGTGATCATTGTAATTCAAGGAATCTCATTCAACAAATCCAAATTGCAAATTAGAGATTAGCCACTAATTCATTCTATCATGTGCATCAATCATATCGTTTAACTAGGTGGACTTAACAATATTTTGCTAAATCTCCTAATAGAGTGCATACTTCACTATATTTTTGTAAATCCTTTAACAAGGTGGACCTAATAGTTGTTATTGCTTCTAATAGGGAAGATCACCAGAAGTGGTCAATTGTAAGCCTTAACAAGCCAACTTTATACTGTAGTACTAAAGCTTGTGGATATCGTTCCCACTCTAGTTTTGCTTTCTAATTTGAAGGTTTCTTAGTCACCACATCTTGTGTCAAAGTATTATGAATGTTTTATTATTTTTATTCTTTGATGCATGTGATTTGATCAGAATAATATATGAAGGATTAATTGGTGAAGTGAGTTAAAGTTTTATTGATTCTTGATTCACCCCTCCCCTCTCAATAACCTCACCTATCTTATATTTCCAATAGCCTAAAGAAATATTTTTAGTGTCTACCAAGCAAGTTCAGTTAACAAATGATTTTCATAAGATAATATATTAAGTTTGATGAAATTTATTTGTTAAGTCTAGCTGACTTAAGGGATAAATTCTAATTATTTGAAAGTGTATTCAAGATGAATAGAGAAAGTAATTCATATAAGGTCAATTTATGGGATTGAATGTAAGAATGTAGAAGTGAAGAAGATGAGAAGAGGAAATGAATTTGAAGGATAATAGAGTATCCTAAGTTGTCAGAGTTACAAAGATTAATCTGATTAAGGAGAATCAACTATTCAAGCCATAATTGAGATCTAAAATCATAAAATATAAGTTTACATCAATAATTAGATCATATCATTGTTACTCTCTAACAACTGTAGCAGTGAATCAAATCTCTTAAGAGAGTTGGCTAAACCAATATTCTGTAAATCCTCTAATAATTTGGCATTTCCATTTGAAGTGTCTAAAGACATATAAGAAGGCCACTCCTCATAGGGTGATCTAAATCTTCTAACAACATCACACCTAACATTGTCTTTTTTAACCTTTAACATGGTTTTCTCCTAATAGGGATCACTTTAGAAGAATGAAAAATAGTAACTAGTTGCAATTGGCAGTTATCCCAAATTGTGTTCCCAAGTTAAATCTTCGTGTCTCTTATATTCATTATATTTTATTTCTACCTATAAAAACTAGTTTATTTATGGTTAATCACACTAAACATTTAAAGAAGTAATATTTTAGTCGTTACTAAGTTACAACAATTCTTAGTGTTAACCAAGTAATTCTAGTTCTAACCAAGTTATAGGAATATTTTCAATTTCAAAAGAGTTTGCTTTTTATTTTTATTGGCATCTAAGGGATCTGGGATTTATTTTTCTAGCAATTTATTCACCCCTCTCCTCTTAGTTACTCCTCTTATATTTCCAACAATTAGTGTTAGAGATTTTGGTTCTTGTAGAGAAGGTTTCATGGACCTAAGCTAAAAATTAGGATATCTTATATAAGATAGATTCCTAATTTGAATAGAGATAACTTCAAGGCATAGTAGTAACTCATGAGACTACATTTGGAAACCATTGGAGACTTGGGCATTAAGTACCTAGACAAAAAGTATGTTGAACCTCAAGGACTTTTGACTATAGATGAGATTGTGGAAAAGAAGAATCATAACATCATGATGATTGATATTGCTTCTACACTTAATTATATTGAATTTGATAAATTCAAAGATTGTTGTACTATTTATGAGATGTGAATCAAGATAAAAGCTATCTATGGAGGAGATGTCAATGTGAGGAGAGCTAAGATAGAAAGTCTCAGAGCTCAATTTGATCAAATGAAGATTAAGACATTGCAAGATACAATGAAAGAATAAAAGCCTCTATGTGTGTGTGTGTGTGTGTGTGTGTGTGTGTGCACGCGCGCGTGCATGTGTGCACGTGCACCCAAAATTAGAACCTTAGGGGGAAAGATAAATGTTGAAACAATGGTAAGAAAGGTTCTCGGAACTCTTCTTCCTATTTATGCAAATAAAGTTTTAATAATTCAAGAGATGAGACATGATCCACATATGATATAAATTTGGATGCACTAGTGGGAAGGTCAACAACCTTTGATTTAGATAACTATGATAACTATGTTCCTAACTTTAGTAAGATTGATTTTGATTTTGAAGCTAAACTATCACTCGAAAAGACAATGACAAAATCTAAAATTAAAAGACCGGACAGTGAAGATGAAGATGGTTTTGATGATGATCTTGAAGTCATTGAAGCATTGCTTATAAGAAGATTCTCCAAAGGAAAAGGAAAGTAAAAAGGAAAAAATATTTTGATTTTCTTTTTTTGTGAAGAAGTTAGTCACAGTTATAAAAGACATCCAAAAAGAGAAAGAGAGGAAGAAAAGAAGCATGACAAATACAAGGGCAAGAAAGATATCAAAAGTTACAAAGACTACAAGGGTAAAGCTAAGAAGTCTTGTTATATAGCTAAGGATTCTAATAGTAGTGATGAGGACAAAATGGTTTACATTGTTGTTAAGGATGAATCAGATGATGAGAATGATAAGATGGAACTTATTTCACATGTTAGCAAGTATGATACATGTATGATTAATAATGGTTGTTCTCACCACATGATGGTGACAACTCTAAATTTGAGCACATGGAACACTATGATAGTTAGAGTGTCAGATTTAGAAATGATGAACCTTGTTATGAAAAGGGAAAAGGTTGTATTTCTTTAACTGATGAACTTAGATGTGATAATTCTTATTAGGTTAAAGGACTGAAGCATAATCTACTAAGTGTGGCAGAATTAAATAACATTTAATTTAAGGTACAATTTGTGAATAAGAAGGCCAAGCTGTTGGATGGAAAAGGAAATCTAGTTGGGACAGGCAATTAGACAAGAGGTAATCTATTCCATTTGAATCTAACAAAAAATTCACATTTTATAGCTCAAGTAGAGGAAAGTTGTCTAGGGCATAAAAGGTTATGACATGTGAACTTTGATAACATGGTAAACATAAGCAAGAACAAGAGAGTGAGAGGCATTCCAAGTCTAAAGAAACTTGATATAGGTATGTGCAAAATTTGTCAAATTGAAAAGATGGGAAAGACAAGTTTCTAATGGAAGAACTATCATCTAGAAGAAGTTTTGCAGCTAATTCATATAGATCTATGTGAACCCATTGGCATAGAGAGCTACTATGGAGATAATTATTTCATTTTTGTTGTTGATGATTACTCTAGGATGATGATTATTTTGTAATTAAAGGATAAAATTTGAAGCTTTTCAAAAGTTTAAGTGGTATTTCGCTAGAGTTGAAAAACTAACTAGAAAGAAACTCAAATGTAGATCAGATAGAGGATGTGATTTCATTTGTAATTAATTTAATGAATTCTGCAATGAAATAGAAATAAAATGATAGGTATCTACACTTGGTACACCCTAGTAGAATGGCATAGTAGAAAGAACATATAGACCAAACATTGATTGCGAAAGAACCTTGATGATAGAGAAATATGTTGTAATCAAATACTGGAAAGAAGAAATAAGTACTATAGTTCATACATTGAATAGAGTTCATTTAAAGAAGGAAATAAGTAAAATACCTTATGAACTAGGTGTGGCTATAAGCCTAATATTTTTAATTTCAAAGTATTTGGAAGAAAGTGTTATATCTTGAAAGAGTCAAGGGAAGGTAAATTTGATGTGAGGAGTGATGAAGGCATATTACTAGGGTATTCTTATAAGGTTAAAGCATTAAAATGTTCAAGTCTATTTAATTACAAAGTTGTGGAAAGTATAGATGTGAAGATTGATGAGTTTGCAGAAAAGTGTGAAGAGAAAAGTAGGAAAGAACCTAAAAAAATACCTAAGTTTTTGTGTATTATGAACTTGATGCATTGTGTATTAAAAAATACCTAAGTTTTTGTGTACTATGAACCTTAGATCGATTAAAAATTGTAAGAAGTACAACAAATAATGATATTAAAAATTTGATCAAAGAAAATTTGAATAGTCAATGAATGTCAAATCATGGAATCGAGCACCCATTAGTTGAATTTTCTATTCATTTGATTACACACAAATTTCATCAATCTAGCAGGTTGAACAATGTACCATGCGTAGTAGTAGATTTGGGATACAAAATAGTGAAGAAGGATCATTACTATGACCTTTCCAAGTTGCAATTTTGGTAACTTATATATAATTTAGAGGTGGTAAAGAAAGAAAAGAATATGTCTTGTAAGTTTGTGGCTTTATTAGTTTGTATATTTTTCTATAAATAAAACTCTTTTCCTACTATTGGAATAATTCCTTGGGATAGAAATTGATCAGCTATGAAAAAAATAAGTGACTTAAGTAGCATATTGGGAGAAAAAATTTAAGCAATAAGGGATAATTAATTTGAAGATTTCAAAGAAAAGATGAGAAACGAACGAGAATTCTAAAGTTTTTTATGAACAAGTACTATTATGAAGTATATTTTATAATAGATATAGATTTCATATATGCACAAGAATTTTTTTTGAGAATAGAATAGATGAGGCCAATACCTTACAGAGTGAATGTAGATGAGGTCACTCAACTTTTTGGCTGAAGAAATAGATGGAAGTGTAGTGAAATTTGGCACTTATAAAATAGTATCTACTAAGTTGACTATTGAATTTGGCACACCCAAAGTAGGAAAGAAAATAAAAAGGAAGAATGGCGAGGGTAGAAATAAAGAAGAACAACCCATAGAGGATGCAAAAGGTAAAGGAAAAGAACATGCTATTGCAAAGCCTAAGGCTACTAAGAAGAGAGACATTGTTGTTATTGAGCCTATGGTAAAGGTTGACCTGAAGAAGGATGTGCAAGGGATGGTGAAACCTTAGAAGCCAAATGGAAAGGTTATTATCACTAGGTCAAAGAAATCTCAACCACCTTTCAAGAAAGTGATGGGAAGTCCATCAAAGTATAGGAAATAGATTTAAATAGAAAACATCTTATACAAGATAAGCTAAGGAGAAAATTGATCATAACACAAGAGGAGGAGGAGGATGATGAAAAGACCAAGTTTGATGAACCTAATAAACTTCAAATAGTTAAGAGACTCCCTCCAATGATTGTGGATAAGGTAAGGGAATCAAAAAAATTCATAGGATTCAAAGACATTCATTGTGATTCTTTGAATAATGTTGTTCAAGATAAGTTTGAAGGAGTTTTTATTAACATGATAATCAAGTTTAGATATACACCCTTGGAATTGGAAGATGGATTCCCAACAAGATTGTACCAACAAGTGGATATAAAGTCGAAGTGGGCACTGACCATTGAGAAAAAAATAAGAGAGATAATACTAGAACAAGGTATGCCATATTTGGGGAAGACTCATATGTCTATAGCCCTTAATGATTTTGTAATGAAGTTTATGCTAAGAGACAAGGCATATAAAATTTGGAAAAATAAACTGCATGAAGTTGAGCAAGATAGCATTTGTATATGGAAAGAAGCATTTGGATTTCTTACTCCATCTATGGTAGTGAAGGAAGGAAGCGACAATGTATAATTTGAAGATGACTACACGAAAGAAGTTGAGAAGATGATCAAGGAGATTTAGTAACTAGTTAGTTAGTGTGAGTAGAAAGAGATTGTCATAGTAGAAAATGAAACTGACACCCCTCCAACAAATCTGAATATACTAACTAAAGAGGACATTCAAATCTAAATGAGATATTCAAGGAAGCTTTGCACTAATGCATTCTTGTTAAAAATTATAGATTATCCTAAGCTTGAAAATAAGGATACTAATGATATTTATGTGAAATTGATTACATAGGATACAATTACCAAGAAACTTGTTCAAGAATATTGTATTTACACCATTTACTTGTATACATGTTTTGCAAATAGAGGAAGATTTTGTAATGGACACATGCTCTAAATCTGTAGTAGAAGAAGTAACACAGAGATAGTGAGAGGCCACTCAAGGTCCTATTCAATTTTTGAGTTCAATGGTTTTCAGATACATAATTGAAATACCTATATAATAGGTGATTCTAACACAAGTGCAACAACCAAGATCGAGATCAACTGACAAGGGGAAACAACTGCAATTATGACTACCAAGTGATAAACCCTAAAAATCTCAAGATGTAAATCAATTAGGTGAGGATGACAAGTTAGTAAGCCTTGATGAGGTAATCACATTACCTATGTATGAATTGAATAATCTAACATGTGAGAAAATACAAGAACTACAAACACCTTGCTGAGTCATAAGGAAAAGAAAGAATAGATGAGAAGATACTAGAAGAGGAGGATAGTATTACATACTATCAAAGACATTTTTGTACGTGTATTTGAAATCATAGATTTGAAAATGAACATCTAATTTTGGATTAGATAGTATATTTAGTTGATAAGATTCGGTTAGAAGATATAGAGACCAATGATAAATAGTTACAATAGTCGAAAAGAAGAACTGAACATAAAGTGCTAGAGAAAGTCTCATAAGAATTTGTACATAGACAAGCTAAGTTTTCTACATCATTCACACAACTAGACACAAGTTTCCAAACCATTATTTCATTATATTTGAAATTGTGTGATATTAATTTCTTTATAGATGATACTACACATTCATTAGAACTATTACATGCATACATAAGAGAAAGTGTAATTAAATTGTAAAAGAATGCATGTTCAAGCTCATCCTCATATAATGAATTAACATTTAGTCAAAAGAGGTTAGCCAAGATTACAACTAAAAAAATAGAGTTAAAGAATAAGTTGACACCAATTCAAGCTTAGTTACTCTCACATATAGAGATTATTCAGAAGGAGATATCTATTGCCAAGAACGTCTTGAAGAGAGATACACATTTTTCACATATTGAAGGATTTATTGATGTAGTTTCCTAGATAAAAATTTAGATTTAAATTTTGGGTAAAGTTAAAGAGAGATGGAATAATGACTATACCAATATTTTTGCAAGTCATCAAAAATTCTTTGATAAGTACAAGTTAGGCCCACCAGCCCCAAGCCATCACTGACAAAAATAAGGGGAATATAAATATAAAAGATAAGAAAAGAGGGAAATACACATTAGACATTAAGTTTTATAATTTCAAACAATGGTCTCAAGGGGAGTACCCATTTTGAAATAAATTATTAACCATGACAAAGTTTTTTTTTTACACAAATGTCAAAAGGGGAGATTGTTGATCTTTGAGGTTATGTTGTCTATTAGTGTCCAAAAACTTAGTCATTTACTAGGAAATAATATTACATGGTCATCACTATGACTGAGTTATTGAGCAAAGGCTGAGCATACAAAGCTTATACCAAGAAGGATAGTGATTTTTGAGTTTTTAGTATAGATAGAGCACATTGCCAAGTTAATGATTGCTAAGAAAGTAGGTATATAGAAGTTAACTGATAGAATGAAGGAGACTACATGACTGAATGTCATAGAATTCAAGTGTCAAGTAGCTCAATTTTTTCATATGAGTTTGAATGGCACAAACACATATATAAAAAATTTTGGATGACTTTTATATGAAATAATATTTATAGATCTAGTCAAGAAGGTAATCATGCATTATTGTCAAAGGCAATAATCCTAAGATATGAAATTTAGCCAATCAAATAATTAGATAGAAATGACAAATGATGATCAATTGCAATCTATTGATCAAGATCTACAACCTTTATAAAGCATCTATTTAAGTTGGATTCTGATCCTAGAATCAATATGCATGAATAAAGGAATGAATAGGTGTATGCCCGTGTGAAGAAGAGAAGATTAAGTTTGAAGGAAGATAGGAAACATGGAAATCAAAGGAATGAAGGACTAAATAGAGATACCAAATTAGGAAATCAAATAAGAGATATAGCAAAGAGGAGACCCAAGACCAAATTAAAGATAAAATTGAGGGTCAAGTACTGAATTAGTTATTATTAATTTAGTTAGGGTAAATCTCTTAATCGAGTCATTTTAATAGACCTACGTAAACCTCCTAATAGATTCATTACCTCATTGTGAGTGTAAAATCTTTTAAAAAGGTGAGGCCTAACAATCTCTAAATCTTTTAATAGGGTAGACCCTTTGTGAGGTAGATTGTGTCTGATGATCGAACATTATAACCCTAAAAAGTTAACATTATTATTGTAATAGTGAAGATTTGTGGGTCTTATCCCCTCACAAATTTTACATTTGCGTTGAAGTGTTTTTATTTTACCAAATCATTTTGTTATGTGTTGAATCTTTCATAGATATGATGAGTTTCATTCATGTTTCAGAATTACAGTTTTAATGGATAATCTATTGTATGAGATGAAGTATGTGTGAATTCAATAACTTGGTTCTAAAGTTAAAATTTCAAGATCCCTATTCACACCTCCCCCCCCCCCCCCCATTCTTACTATCTTGTTTCCTATTAACCCATTTGAACAAATGAATATATCATGGGTAACATTTTCCTCAAAGCATTTGAAGCGAAAGCCTTCTTTATAAAATCCTATTCTTCTTTACTAGTGTCAACATGTTTGCTACCCATATTCTCCTTCTTCTATGATATTTCCTTTACTTCCACCAAATGAATAGAAATAGGGGAGGGGCACGAACTAGGTGGTCTAAATAAATTTTCAACCAAACCTCTAGAAAATTCACTCTCAAAATACTCCATTTCCAAACTATTAACATTTTCCTCACTAGCTCCTTTAGAATAAGACATCATTTCTTTATAATTCACACTTTTCTGTTTCCTTTTCATTGACTTCATTTTCACTTCTCTTTATCAAATCATTGATTGCTTTCTTCTATCATTACCACTACAAGGAGTTTTAGAAAAAAATTCACTTTTAACTAAAACAAGTGAAGGGGGTATTTCCTTCAAATGGTCCATCATAAATTCAAAAACTAATCTCATGAACACTTCATGAAGAATGACTTTATTTAATTTCTCCTAGAATTCCTTTATACTATGTCCAAGAGAAAAAAAGTGCGTAAAATAGACTTCAAATCATGATTTTATTATTGAAGTGTTTTAATAGAAAAAAATGGTAATTAATAGCCCTATCATTACTCCCATCACAACTAATATACCGGATAACCTCTTTTAGAACCAATTTCTGCAAAGTTTTTTTAATAGAAAATGTAATCAAAACCCCTACCTTTTCTTTAACTAGAGCCCCATCATTAGCCTTAGTAAATTTATTAACCACTTCCACATATATGTATTTATTTCAATAAAAATTCATACCTATTCATTTGATATTTTTAATCAACATGATAATGGTAATGTCTATCTTGAGATGTATCCCTGCCCATGTGATTGTACTAACTTACCAGCCATTAATGAGCATCTCAGTGAGCTATGTTTTGGATTCCTTCATTCATATCATGTATGGAACCAAATCACCCTTAACTAATATTTCCCAAATTTCAAGTTCTTTCTTCCAAAAATAACTATCAAGTGAAATTCCTCTCCCTACCAATGTGACTGTAACCTCTTATGAACCATTGATGAATGCCTCGATGATCTCTACTTTGGAATCCTTCATTCTGATCATGTATGTCAACATACCACCCTTATACAACATTTTCCAAGCTTTGGGTTCTTTCTTCCAAAAATCACAGTCCATCAATTCCCACTTTTTCAAAGTACCACCCATTTTATTTCTTCTATACATTTCCTCAACTACAAAAAAATTCCAAATGCATCTTTTTTACTTAGAGAAAAGCCATGAAAAATAAATAGAAGGATAAATGCCCATAAAATGTGAGAATTTTACCTAAATCAATATAATAACTTTTCCTAAGTACTACCATTATTAATTTACATATTTATAGGCATGTCCTTCATTAATAAGAGGATTCTTAAAATCCTACAATTTACATATCACTTTCTTATGATCAATATTGCCTTTAAAATATTTATACCCTATTAAATTATCATTTCATAGAATGTGCTTCGAGTTGGAAACAACCACATTGGCAAGAGCATCTGCTACATTATTAGCTTCTTTATACATATTCTTAATAATCACTAAGTCTAAATTATTCACTATAATTCCATGCTTTATAATGATATTTTCTATAGTCTACAAGACCTTAACCTTTTCCAACAATAATTAAGAATATTTATAGAATTTCCCTCAATCCACAACCATTTAAGGGTATAGGTCACCACTATCATCAACCCATAAAGGAGACCCATTGCTTATGCTAGGTGATTAGTTTAACACTGAAGAGGAACCATGATGGAAATAATCATATTTTCACTCTCATTACAAAAAATGGCACCATAACTAACAACACCAACATTCCCATCAACTCCCCATTGTTTAATTTTCTCTAGCATTTAGGAGGACAATCTGATCTCACCTTCTCCCTTTTCTCTTTACCACTATCTTTTTGGATCTTAAAACTATCTACAACAAGAAATCTGTGGAGCATGAGTCCCTACCTACTGCAAAAAGTATGAGAAATTATTATAACTAAATATATGTAATATTACTTATAAATATAATATGTGAATACACAATATTAATATTTTGATATTAGTTCTAGATATTTGTTTGATATTTTATTAGCAAAGATTAACATTTATTTATTATAAAATATATTTGATTATAATTATGTAGCAATATTAAGTTAATTTTTATTAGTTTATAGATATATAGAAATTAAGTTTACGAAAATTTTGTGAATCATATGGTTAAAATATTAAATCTTGATGCGATGTAAATATGAAAAATTGAATTTGACTTGTACTAACATTTAAAGCTTGTATTAGTTTACATCACTATATTTGTAAATAAAAAATTGAGTTGTACTACATATGACATTTAAATCTTGTATGAGTTTGTATCACTAAACACAATCTTAATTTGAAGTATTAACATCAAATATATTTTAAATTTTCAATTTTCAATTTTTTTAATTTTTTTTTATGATTGTTTTAAATTTTTTTAATAGTTATTAAAACTAAATAGCTATTATAATGTTTTCAAATTACAATTAAAAATATTTATATATCTTTACCTTTATATTCTCTCAAGATCTAAAATATAATTTTAAAAATATATATTTATCAATTTCTTCTATAATTAATAAAAAATCTATGTTCTTAAAAGTTAACCATCTAAACATGAGCCCATTAAATATTTTTGATATTTGCAAAATTAATTTTTAAAAATAATTTTAACAATAAAATGAATCAAGCTATAAATATCCATAAAGGGATAATCTCGTGATTCACTTGATTTCTTTTGTTTTAATTAAACACAGTTTCTCATATGCATAATATCATTGGATGATTTTTTTTAATAATTCCTTTGTTCACAATGTATTAACAACAAAATAGAATAAAATATTAATTGTAAGACTGATAATGCTGCCTAATTCAAAGTTGCTAGCATCTTGGCAGTACCAGAATGTAGAGATTGTGGATGAGGTGATTCTGAAAGTTAACCATTGTTTGTTGGGGTTAAATGGGATTAACCGTGTCAAACAGATTCTCGGCCACCCACAGGTGTTGAGTATCAACGGTCATACAAGGGAACTAACAAAATAATAAAACACAATTTGTCTTGCTTCAGTTTATTGCCCAATGAAGGTCTAGCCATTGACATCAGGGACAGTCACATTATCTTGACAACTAGCAATGTCAAGAAGTACTATTAAGATTTTGAACTACGAAAATAGCATAAAACCCTAGGAAAATTACAATTGACCAATTGAAAAATAGAAATAAACTAACATAAATTAATTTAAAAATAGAAATCTTGTCAAACTTTAGAACTTGAGAATTTTTAGAATTGCATAAATTAAATAAGGGGGTCTAGTGAAAACATTAGTACCTTGCCTATATAGGCAGGGACTAAAAAGTGCAGCTTATCTATTTTATAACCAAATTTAAAAAGAAAATATATCAAGAGCTCTGAAAGAGCTTAAGTCCCAGCCTTAAAGGAAGAGTTGAAAGGTATGAAAGGGGATAGTAGTTGTCATTGTATAGAGTTATTCAGAAGTAAAAATAATTGGGAAATAGTTTAAAATAATCAATGTATGTGATTTATTTGATAATTTTGTATATGTGATAATTGTTATAGAACATTAATAAAATTTAATTGTATTTTCGTCATGAAACTAAATGAATATTAAATGGAGGATATTAAATTTAAAAAATTAAAACAAAAAATATAATGGAAAAGAGTAAAGGTAATTAGTAATGAAAACATATAAGATAAGAGTAAATATATCAGATTTAAGAATATAAGTCATGATCAAATTTAATAAAAAGAGTAAATATATCAAATTTAAGAATATAAGTCATGATCAAATTTAATAAAAGAATGTTTCAAATTGATTTCTATTACAAAATTATTTCAAACTATATCTTTGCATAAATTCAACTAAAATAGCTAAGAAATTTATATAAAATTTTCTTCCCTTTAAATTATTTATACAAATTTTTCTATTAAAAATTTAATAAACCATATATAATTTTTTCATTCTAATTATAATTCAAATTTTCCCAGTTTTCCTTCTCTAAATTGTTTCTATAGCAATCACATTGTTTCTATAGCAAGACACTAGCGAGAAAAACAACTAGTTTACGTCAAGTTTGTGGAGCACAACGAAGTCACATATTGATAAATTATTATAAAAATGTCCTATTAACAAACTATCAAATGAAATAAATGACAATGAAAAGCCAGTCCCCTATGGATTCAATGGTCATCACTACTAGTACTGTGGTGTTGTACTCAACAAGGCACTTGAGCAACTTCCATATGCTTATGCATCCTATAAAAGGTTTTTATTTTTTCTAGTAGATGTTAATTTTCCATTTCTTAGTGCTATTAAATTGAAGAAGACATTTACATAGACAAACTAAATGGTGTTTCTTTACCAATAGATAAGGAGACGATATGAAAATTGAAAAAAAAAAAATTGTATGAACTAAGATAAGCCTCCAGACCATGGTTTGAGATGTTATACTCTTATATTATGAAGAATGAGTTTAGTATAACTAATGAGGAGAGCAATGCTTATCTGAGTATTGAAGGTGAGAAGTTTCTTATAGCTGAAGTATTTGTAGATGATACAATATTTAGTGTAGATGATGAGATGAGTTGGAATTTGTAGAGGAGGTGAAGAAATAATTTGAAATGAAAATGATAGGAAAAATTAATTTCATTATTAAATTATAGACTATATAACTAAAGGACAGAATATTTATTATTTAGTTTAATTTATAACAATTTTCTTCCTTCAATCATCTCTAAATGTATACAAATAAAACTAAAACATTCTACCATAACTGTAAGAATTTGCCTAGGGGCAAAATTCACCCAGGAACTAAGAACTCAAACAAAAGCACACAGTAGACCAAAAATGGATATGATCAATTAATCAGAGTATGTCTAAATACATTTCTATGTTTAGAATGTGATATTCAAACACACTAGGAGTGCCTGTATATAAAGGCCTCTCAGGAAGCACCTAGAATGTCTCTAGAAACAACTAGAAGATAAGACAACTAAGCACCTTATCCAACATTCTAGATGAATGGATAAGAATTAAAAAGTGTCACATGTGTGTAGAAGATTTCTATGTTGTAGACAACATGTGCTTAAAAGAGGTGTGAACCCTTGTGATGTCATCAAGACAACTCACAAGAGTGCACAAACTCCTAAGTGTCTTACAAATAAAATAATGCAAAATAAATAAATAATGCATTAACCTAAGTAAACTTAAGTAAGTGTAACAAGTAAATACTTATTTACACCAACACCCCCCCTTAAGTGCAACTTAGGGGAATGCCCTTAAGCTTAAAAACTAGGATGAAGATGCAGAATGGGTCTTAGCTACTAGGCTATGTTAGGTACCCATGTACATAATGAAAATAAAAATCTCCCATAAAATGGGGAAAGAGGGAAAACTTCATGGGAAAGACCATCCCCCAAAAAGAGAGATAAGGATGCATTGATGGATGGAGTAATCAAGACCCCCCCATTACGACATACATCCATGTATATACAAGAAAGAATGGAGAAGGAAAAAACCTCCTATGAGGAAAAAGTCCCCCCCAAAAAAGAGAAGAAGACAAGGTAGTCCCCCCCCCCCCCCCCCCCTTAACAGTAGTGTGCCGATCAGTGAGAAATGCTTCGATGTAGAAGCTAATCCATGACCTCTGTATGATGTTCCTCCCCTTTGGAAGAAACAATGGCAAGGGTTCCTATGAGATGCGTCCCCTGGATGGAGAAGGAATCTCTATGATGACTGGTATCTCTAAAACCTGTTCAAAAATCCCTATGTCAATACTGATGATGACTTTTGAAATGTCCCTTCCTCTAATTTTATATGATATTTCAAGCCTCTAATTATATCTTTAAGATCAAACAACCAATCTTTCAAAGATCCACCAATTTCTCAATAAACCCCAAATCGGGTATGCCGGAAATAGTGCCAAAAACTTCAGAGCTTCACATATTATTAGTAAATCTGAAAGTGGAAATTTTTATAGAAATTTCAGCAGCATAACAGCCTAAAAAATGAAATTTTTAGATCTGTATAAAATTTACACAACAGCTCCCAAACAGAGGATAAAAACAATGCTCATCAAGCTCCCAAAAATAACATAGAATAGCTCGAAAACACAACAAAAACACTAATAATCTATCACAAAAGTATAATCATGACCAAATAAATATATTCAGCTCTATTTTAACATCAAAAAGTCTGAAATACAGCAGCAACCCAAACTGATATGAAATACTCAATTGGAAACACCAAACTCTTACAAAAAAACACACCTGAAAAACCACAAATCTGCACTGTTCAGCACAAAGGCAAACTCTGCATGAGCATGCACATGGAAAGGCTTAAAACTCCCATCCTTAGCCTTCCTAGAAACCTACAAACTCTCATTCTTGGGTCTCCTTTTCCACAAGTTTGCCAGCCTTTGAAGAACAACAAAGCAATGCGCAAAAAGCAAGTTCTAGAATCAGCCCAAAATGCCTCCAAACCCCTTAAAAGAGGGCATAACCCTAACTCACGTCCAAAAGGGGTTAATATAACATATTTTAATAATAATTTTCATTTATTAGTCCATTCGCTTCCAAAGTTATCCCCTTTTGCTGAAACTTCGCCTTTTTGGGGCTGCCTACCTTAGCAAAGGTTATTAAGAACCTCTGAAGAGAAAAGAAAAGAAAATTGAAAAAGGAAGGAGGTAGAACTTCTCTCAGGAAACCAATAGTTTTCTCAACTGATGAAGAGACCTCTTGCAGATGTTGTAAAGAAGAATCCACAATCATGCCAATTTGGAAGGATTGATCATGTAGAGCATGGAGTCGAGGGCCAGAGTGGGGCCTCACAACAATTGTAGAAGACTCCTCAACAAAGAGAAGCAAGAAATCATCATAAAAATCTCCTATATCTACTATGTGTGACTCCAAGAATAAAACTAAAATGTCTGGCAAGAAATCATCACCTAGAAGACCATGAGTACCCTGCAGTGCTGAAGTACATGAATGTGTCACTGTGGTAAAGGATGGAATATTCACCTCAAAAAGAAAATGAATGTCATCAATAATATCTCTGACATCTTCAATGTGAGACTCCATGAACAATTGTACAATGTTTGAAAGGAAGTCTTTGCATGAAGGTAGTTTAGGAAGACATAAAATATCTTGCTACACTGATTCCAAAGCATCTGTGGCTGAAATAGGATTAGTAGGAGCAACAGGAGCTGGAGGTGTGATCTTATCTGAAGAGGAGTCAGCTGCAACTGGTGGAAGAAGATCTTTTGGGAATGGAGGAATAGCTGGATCTCCATAATGCTCCCAAAGAAACATCTAATAAACATATGGATCTGTGGCCTGAAGGGCAAGAAGTAAATCCAAAATGCCTAGATCCATATGGTGAAAAATAGTAGAGACAATGATGTCAATTTGATCAACATTATACACAAAATCTTGTGCATAGGGCAGTACATTGTGCTGACCAAGATATATGATAACAAGTTGACTCCATTCATGATAGTTGTGTGGGGTCAATTCAATCAAATCTTCTTCTTCCATGATGGATCAATCAAAGAAACCTCCAAAAAAATCAAAGAATACCTCCTAAAAAAAATGCTATTGGCACTTGAAAGTCACTTGCCAATTTAGGACCAATTTTTGAAAGTAGTATTTTTGTCTACAAAACCTATAATGTCATTGCAGATCCAGAAAGTAGAAAAAAAAAATATATGCACTTTCAAAAAAATGAAACCTGATTTGGAGTCTAAATGAGCCTGTACCAAGCATTTTAAGTGGCAAAATTTGAGATTTTGGAGTTGTAGAAAAATTCAGAAATAGAGATCTCAAACCACTTGCACCAATGTGTAGATCACGAAATCGTACCCCAAAACAAAAAAAATTGCTCGCAAAAAGGAGTCTATACGAGGAAGATATCACTGTTTGAAAATCGTTGCTGCTGTTATTTTTTTTGAACCACTACCGTGCATCCAAAAAACAAATGGCTCTAGATTTTGCCTCATATGTTCGATTTCGATAAAACAAAATCTGATCTGGGGGTTTTTGAACCTTCTGAATGTGATGCAAATATCATATTTGCACCAACAAGCTTCAATCTTCACCTGCAAAAAATCTCTCCTATTGCCCTATGGCCAAAACATTTTTGAAAAATAATGCAGATCCGAAAAAATAGCAGAGATGCAGATGAAAAAAAGCACATCTGAGAATTAAATGTACAGATCTGAAATGATCATACCAATTTTGCAAATCGGTCCTTCGAATGCCGGTTTGCAAAAAAATTGGCCTCACAATTAACTTTGGCCTAGGGTAGGCAGCTTTGTAGCCAATTTTCACCAAATCAGCATTTTGGATAGCATGGTGAGGTCAGATCTAATGCTGGACACTCCTAATTTCTACAATACTCCAGAGTCGGGCTATAGTGATGAAGCAGGATGATGGTCTCAAAATAGCTATGTGATGAGAAAATCTCCAAGTTGCTGCGATACCATGTAAGAATTTGCCTAAGGGAAAAATTCACCCAGGAACTAAGAACTCAAACACAAGCACACAGTAGACCAAAAATGGATATGATCATTTAATCAGAGTATGTCCAAATAAATTCCTCTATTCAGAATGTGATATTCAAACACACTAGGAGTGCATGTATATAAAGGCCTCTCATGAACCAACTAGAATGTCTCTAGAAACAACCAGAAGATAAGACAACTAAGCACCTTATCCAACATTCTAGATGAATGGATAAGAATGATAAAGTGTCACATGTGTGTAGAAGATTCATGTGTTGTAGACAACATGTGCTTAAAAAAGATGTGGACCCCTGTGATGTCATCAAGACAACTCACAAGAGTGCACAAACTCCTAAGTGTCTCACAAATAAAATAATGCAAAATAAATAAAAAATGCATTAACCTAAGTAAACGTAAGGAAGTGTAATAAGTAAATACTTAGTTACACCAACAATAACAAACCCTAAAAAAAAATGCGACCTTTGAAAGAAACACAAACCCCACATAAAAAATGATAACATGTGCATCTAGAATGGAACAATTTCAATAGATCCTAGAATCTATTTGTTAGGTACAATACATAACAATGGAATTTTAGGGAAAACATAGCTACCAGAAGGTTTAATAGAGATGCATGAGATGTGTGTTGACAGGAAGCACAACACACGCATAAATAAGGAGAAAAGGAAATTAGATTAACATTCATATACCAACCTCAAGGTAGTCGAAGGATACCTAGGAGAAATGGTAGGGTGCCATGACAACACAAGCACATAGTGGGTTGCATACCCAGGTGTATCACACCTTGCCATGATAGTAGAGGGCCATAATAGCTCCGAGGGTGATCTTGCACATTGCAAACAACACTGTGGCCATCATAGGAGTTTTTCTCTTTGTTGGAGGGCAAACACATCCCTTTTGGCCATGAAGATGGCTCGCAGGAAAGAAGCTATCTAAGAATGAATAGAAAGGGCATGCCTTGGGCAAAATAAAATATGAAATAAAGTTGTCTAAGATCCACATATTCTTCTACCCAAGACCAAGCATTCAAGGCTCAATCAAATCCAAGAGGAAGGGGGAGAGGAAGAAATGGCTCAGGCAGAAACTCCAGAGGCAGAGGCCGAGGAAATGGAGGACAAAGAAATGCTGCAGCAGAAAGCTCAGGAAGAGTAGATGGAGCAAGTAGCTCACAAAATACTTCAAGAGGAGGTAAGAAAAACTTCAACTCAAATAAGAGTAATGTAGAATGCTACTACTGTCATAAATATGGGCATTATGCAAATGAATGTTTGAAGAAGCAGAAAGATCAATCAGGACAAGAAAATGTGGCTGATGTGAATATGGGAAGTGAAAACACTACCTTCATCATGTGTAATGTTAGTGAAGAAGGGATCCCTGAGGTTTGGTACCTCGACAGTGGATGTAGCAACCACATGAGTGGTAATGAAACCTTGTTTTCATTCATTGACAAGAGTTTCAAATTAGAAATTAAGATGGGTAACAATGGAACCCTACCAGTTGTGGGCAAAGGATCTACTATGGTCCGCACCAAGAAAGGTGAGAAAAGGGAAATACAAAATGTGTATTTCGCCCCTAGTATGAAGCACAATTTGATGAGCATTGGTCAGCTCATTCAAAATGGATACAAAGTGCTGATGGAGAATGACATGTGTTTCATTCAAGAAAAGGATGGGAGCAAAAACCTACTTGCAGCAGTTCAAATGACAAAGAACAAAATGTTTCCCTTGAGGATAGAGACATGTTTCTCATCTCAAGTTTGTGCTGCACCTCCCACACAATCAGCTCTAAGGAGTGTGATTGAAGACCCCTCGCGGCTATGGCACTTCAGGTATGGTCATCTTGGCTATGTTGGTTTAAATTTATTGTCAAATAAAAGAATTGTAGAAGGTTTGCCACATGTAGGAAATTCTTGTGACAAGTGTGAGGCTTGTATTTTGGGTAAGAAACATAGGCTTCCCTTTAATTCTAAAAATTCTAGAAGGGCTAGATATCCATTAGAGTTAGTGCATACTGACCTAGTTGGTCCTATGCAAGTTACTTCCATTGGGGGGAGTACTTATTTCATGACATTCATTGATGATTTTAGTCGTAGGACATGGGTGTATTTCGTAAAGAATAAATCTGAAGCATTTGATAAATTTGTAGAATTTAAAGCCCAGGCTGAAAGAGAATGTGGACACTATATCAAGGTCTTAAGATCAGATAGAGGAGGGGAGTATACCTCCAATTCTTTTGTAAACTTTTGCAGGAAACATGGCATTAAGAAAGAGCTCACAGCAAGCTATACACCACAGCAGAATGAAGTGGCTGAAAGAAAGAACAGGACCATTGTTGAAATGGCAAGGAGCATGATGAAAGAGAAAGGTCTCCCAACTTTATTTTGGGGAGAGGCTGTGACAAAAATAGTTTACCTAATTAATAGGTGTCCTACAAAGGAAGTCCGTGATAAAATTCCAATGGAAGCATGGTCACGAAGAAGATGGATAGTTGAACACCTAAGGGTGTTTGGATGTGTAGCATATGCACATGTGCCTAAAGAGCAAAGGTAGAAATTTGATGACAAAGGTGTGAAATGCATTTTCATAGGGTACAGCCCAGAATCAAAGGCATACAGATTGTATGACCCATTGAACAACAAGATGATGCTTTCAAGAGATGTGGAATTTCTTGAAAATTAGTTTTGGTATGGTTCAACTGATGTGTCACCGAGCACTTCTAGTAAAGTACCAATCATGAGTGAATAGGATGTTGATGAACAACAAGAAGAAGGAGCGGATAGAAGAAAAGGCAAGTAGATTCAGACAGTGTCGAGCTCCTCTACGCATGATCGAGTGTCAGTGTCGAGTACTAGTGAAGATCGACCTAGTCAACAATGCAGTAGCAATGAAGATTCTAATCCCATGCTCTCCTCCCTATTACCAAGAAAGACCAAGAGTCTTAGGGAGATATACCAAGATGAAAGGTATGAAGATTATGATGGGAGTGTTAATTTTGCATTATTTTCTCATAGTGACCCAGTATATTTTGAGGAAGCTATCAAGGAGAAGAAATGGTGTAATGCCATGGATGAGGAAATAGATGCTATAAAAAGGAATGAGACATGGGAGCTAACAGATTTGCCTCCCAAGAAGCAAGTGATTGGAGTGAAATGGGTCTATAAGACCAAATGCAATGCTGAAGGCAACATTGATAGGCATAAGGTAAGGCTGGTAGTCAAGGGCTACAAACAACAGTATGGAAGAGACTATGATGAGACCTATGCCCGAGTTGCAAGAATGGAAACCATGCATGTTGTCATAGCAATTGCAGCTCAGCACAAGTGGAAGGTATTTCAAATGGATGTGAAGTTCGCCTTCCTAAATGGTGTATTGAAAGAAGAAATATATGTGGAGCAGCCACCTGGTTATGAAGTTGCAGGTGAAGAACATAAAGTATATAGATTGAAGAGAGCTCTCTATGGGCTCAAACAAGCTCCAAGAGCATGGTATAGTAGAATTGACTCATATTTGATGAGCAATGGCTTTAGCAAAAGCAATGGTGAGCCCACTCTTTACGTCAAGGCAGCAGATGTTAATGTATTGATTGTTGTCTTGTATGTAGATGATTTGATTTTTGTTGGAAATGATAAGGCTCTAATTGGTGAGTTCCAAGAGGCCATGAAATGTGAATTTGAAATGATAGACCTAGGTCTCTTGAAATACTTTCTAGGCATAGAAGTAAAACAAATGCATGATGGCATCTTCATCTCTCAAGAAAAGTATGCAAGGTAGATCTTGGAGAGATTTAAAATGCAAAACATTAAGGCAACCCCCACACCAACAGAAATAGGTATGAAGTTGAGCAAGGAAGACTCTAGCAAGAGAGTGGATCCAACACTATACAAGAGCATGGTTGGAAGTCTAATGTATTTGACAGCAACTCGGCCAGACCTAATGCATGTAGTAAGTCTGATTTCCAGATTTATGGGAACCCCAAGGGATTCCCATTGGCAAGTGGGAAAAAGGATCCTAAGGTATGTGAAAGGTACCAAGGGATTTGGAATTTTGTATACTACATCAAATGAATTCAAGTTGATTGGTTACACTGATAGTGATTGGGCTGGAAGTATAGATGATAGGAAGAGCACTTTCGGATACATGTTTCATATGGGACCGGGTGCAATTTCATGGGCATCCAAGAAGCAACCTATTGTTGCTCAATCTACAGCAGAGGTTGAATACATACCAGCAAATGTAGCAGCATGTCAAGCAATTTGGCTAAGGAGGATCTTAACAAATTTGAATGAAAGGCAACGAGATGGAACCACAATTTATTGTGACAACATCTCATCTATTGCATTATCCAAGAATCTAGTCTTCCATGGGAGAAGAAAACACATTGGAATCAAATATCACTTCATCAAAGAGTTGGTGGAGAATGGGGATATCAAAATGAATTTTTGCAAGTCAGAGCAGCAGCTAGCAGACATTTTTACCAAGCCATTAGCATTGGAACTTTTCTGCACCTAAGACAAAGTCTTGGTGTAGTTGATTTGGATCAGTAGTGATCCTTGTTTGTGGGTCTCAGGACAAAGGGGGAGTGTTGGAAATTAACGTCAATGTCTGTGGCTTGTCCTCGAGCCCCACGCCCATCTACCCTGTTAGGTCACCGTAGGCATTCATGGATGGCATGCATTCATTTTGGTAGGTGAGAATTTGAAATTTGAACGTTGAGAGGGAAAGGAAGAATATGATAAAAGGAATTTTTTAACATTCATTCTATTAAGAACAAATCAAGCAGATCAAAAAAAAAAGTTGCAGAGAAGAACAGTGGAAGAAGATCAGTAGATCCGGTCATCAGAGTGCACAGAAAGAAGTTTGATTTATTTCGTGCCTGCAGTTGTACGTCTTCTCTCTGATCATTTTGTAAGTTTATTGTTCATTAGATTTGACCTGTGAAGCAGTGATTGCTCCAGGCATTTTTTGTATGCAGCCATTAGAGCTGCAAGTTTAAAGTTTGAAGTATTGAAGTCATTTGAAGTTTTAGGGTAAATATAGGGTTTTCTGGTTGAAGCCGAATGCTCCTAGATTTGTAATAGTTTAAATCTTAGTTGAATAGAATGCAAGCAGCATACTTAATCCATTGTTCTTAATCTTCTATTCATTGGATTTAACAAGTTTGGTTGAAAGCTTTAAGCTTTGGCTCTCTGGTTTTAATGGTGAATGCATTCATGTTGAAATATTTCCTAAGTTATATTTCTTAAGTTTGAAATAGAACACTCGTCATCTTCTCTCTCAGTTGGAGCCAAGCTCACTCGACATCCATTGGTGTCTAGCAATTATTGAGTGTCGAGTTCTTGCTGTGCTGAGCTCACTCGGCACCTCTTGCCTGTCACTCAGTACCAAGCAAGTGCCAAGCAAGTGCCGAGCTATCTAGCACTCGGCACCTTCATGTGCCGAGTAAAACTTGCACTCGGCACCTTCATGTGACGAGCAATTTTTTATGTGCCGAGTATGAATTTTTTTAGGTTAAGTTGTGAGTTTGATTTTTTAATCTACTTTTCTCACAACTACGTAATAGCCATTTTTGAGTCTATCTGGGGGAGCCAAGTAGTAGGAGACTGGCTCTCGCGTCTGACATTACACACCTCCCACCAAACTCAAAAACTCACCTAAGGCAGAGACTAGTGCTACATGAAGAACTTGTTATTTGAAACACTTCGTTGAACACTCGATTGTTCCATGCTTTCTAAAGGTTTCAAAAAATATGGGGAGCTAGGAGCAAATGGTTTCCTATTTCTACGGGAGATATATAACTTCTCCACATAGTCCATAGCTTGGATATCATACAAGATCTATTGCAGCTTTAAGCTTTGGAAAAGACACATCTAGGTATCCCAAGCATAAGGCACTAGTGAATATGTGATCACCAATATCAAGAGCCCCTTCACAAAGAAAATGTCAATTAGTAAAGGACATACCTCTTTCCATGAGGCTATTGATTGTAAGGATTTTTTCTAAAGGATGTGCTATTAGAATATAATGATTTTTAGAATGAGATGATAGTTCCATACCTTGGTCCACACTAGAGGGATGATAATAAGAGTTTGCAACGAACTTATCCATAAGGCCATAGAATAAGAGCCACTAGTAATAGCTTCCCAAATAACCCGATCAGGATAAGTAATAACCAACACAATGAAATTGAGTTCAATCATAAAACAAGAGAAGATGGGATTACGAACAATCAGTCCCACCCATCTGCCATTCTTCCAATAATCAAAGATCTTTGAGACAAAAAAAATGAATACATCATTCCTATAAAGGATCCATTATCAAAAAAAGAGACTGGTTTCTAAAAAGGATACTTTCCTTCCCAAAAGTCAACACTACGAGCATTCATCACTTTTCATCTTGATCTAGACTTAATTAATTGCAAATTTTTTTTCGAAATGTTGGACCCATGAACCAAATTATGGGATTCTAAGAAATCCATAATGTTCATATTATTGATAAGGTACTTGTGGTTTAGGATTTTATTCCAATCTTTGTTGTCTTCAAAAATATGCCATATTTGCTTCACCATAAGGGCTACGTTTAGCAGTTTGATTAAAAAAAATCCTAGGCCTCCATTCGCTTTAGTATTATAGACTTTATCCCAAGCTATAATAGCCAGCCTTTTTTTATTCTCAGCTCCAGATCAAAGAAAATTTCTTTCGATTTTTTTATTAGAATCTAAAAACTTGCCTAACATTTTGAATAGGTTGAGAACAAAAACTGGCATATTTTACAAAGTTGATTTTAAGAATTTTTACTTACAAAGCTAAGGAGGGCCCCTTTCCATCCAGCTAACTTCGTATTGAATATATTAACCAACTTCACCTGGAAGGCCTTCATTGTTCTAAGTTGTAAGCATACCCAAGGTAGTATTAAGGTATATTTTCAATTTTAGAATCTAGAATCTTATAAATCTTTTTGTATCAAGGAATAACTGTGTTGACTATAGAGGAAGAGCTATTTTCTAATTAATCAATTGTCCTGAGGCCTTTGTGTATACATGGAGACATTGTTTGAATTGTTTTGCTTATCTTGACACAGATCCCACCAGCATAACAATACCATCAACAAATTGATTGTGGGAGAAGATCAGGCCATTAGAAGAAGGCTTAAGACTACCAATAAATAGTTCAAACACATGAGTACTAATAGATCTACCCAGGGTCTTCACCATGATCGCAAAAAGAATGGGAGATTCTCTGGAAGGTTTGAAGAAATTTGAAGAAGATCCATTAACAATGTCCATTGAAGAAACAATCCTAACTAGCTAGGAAACAAGCTAGATGAATTGGTTCCTAAAGACAAAATTTGTCAAAACTTTGAACAGTAATTCCACATCAACTCTTTCATAAGCCTTATATAGGACAAATAATAGGAGAAAACCTTGAGAATCTGAACAAATAGTAGACTGTATAACCTCACAAACTTTGATAATTCAATCTGTAAATTATCTACCTGATAAAAACATATTTTCTTAAGGGGAAATGATAGAAGAAAAGATGGTCAATAATCTTGAGGTCGAGAATTTTGAAAACACCTCATAGATGGAATTACTCAAACTTTTCAATCTAAAACTTTATACCATTATAGAAGATCCTATTTTTATAAAAACATATTTTCTTAAGGGGAAATGATAGAAGAAAAGATGGTCAATAATCTTGAGGTCAAGAATTTTGAAAACACCTCATAAATGGAATTACTCAAACTTGTCAATCTAAAACATTATAATGAATTTTGAAAACACCTCATAGATGGAATTACTCAAACTTGTCAATCTAAAACTTTATGCCATTATAGAAGATCCTATTTTTATAGATCAACACCATAAATGTTGAATTCAATTCTTTAAGAAAATTTCTAGATCCAAATAATTCTTTAATGACTGCACACATCTCCAACCATAGTGTCATTCAAAAGTGTTGAACGAAGAACATAGGGAAACCATCATGACCAAGGACAGTCATTTTTAATTAAATGACTCTTTTCAAGATAAATCAAAACCAATTGGTTAGGGTTATTTAATTTGATATTTATTTAATATGTTGATTGAGAATAAATCTTGCTTAGTTATTTTTCAACCAAACCAAAGCAATAAAAAAGGAAGTTAGAGGCCATTTGGAGAATACGAGATTTAGAAACATTCGAAGGGATAGAAAATGAATCTCCAATGTTAGGAGACAGTAGTGGTGGAGGTTTATCACGATAAATTGGGGGTTTGTTGAAAATAATAAGACCCAAGCCATTTATGCATCTCTAATTTGATGAAGTTAAATATGCTTCCCCATTTGCAGTATTTATTTTCCCTTCAAGAATTTTCTAGGAATAATATGTTAAAAAATATTGTGTTCCTTGTGTCGACAAATATCTTCATTATTTATTTGTAAAGATGAATTTGTGTCTCTATTGAATTTTTTTTCAAGCAAGCAATCAAATAGTCTATATAAGATCATAGATTAATAATCAGTACCTATAATAGGATTTCACACCATTGATTGTCAATCTTCTGAGTACATTAGTATTTGAGTTCTGACCTTATTTATATCAAATTCTTATCTTTATGCATGAAGAAATCTTTAAACTTAATATCTCATCTAGATTTCTAGTATTCTTTTGGAATATCATAATCGTTTCTAAATCCACATTTCCTTCCTCCAATGGTTTTCTAAGAGATAATATATTGGATTGAAGATTTTCATATTTTTTTGGTTTGGCTAAAATAATTTTCTCACAACATTTATAACTATATTTTATTTCTCTATGTACCGAAATGACACTAGTATCCTTGTAAATTTAAATAGTCATGGATGCTTAAACATCACAATTACTAAATTTAAAGGAGTTAGAAAAATGATAATTAAAAAGAGTGTTAATTGTTAATCAGTTTTTAGCTTTTGCTCATCTGAACACCATTAGTAGTACCTTTGACTAGTGAGAGACTTGTTCATAAATACTAACAATTTTAAGTACACAATTTATGTAACGTCTTTTCAGTAGATAAAAGACAACACTTTGAAATGTTTATTTTTTCACTACTCAACCATCCACAAATATTGTAAGAAGACACAAATATTGTAAGAAGATTTGTTATTACCCACTAGTCCAAAAACTATTATTTAAATCATTGGAATCAGCTCAATACTACAAATGCAGTATAAGAAATATAGATAAAATAATTCTGAACTTCACAACTCATACTGATTTTTGCCTTTGGGATTTTCCGTTTATTTCCTTTTTTCCTTTGTTACCAATTTCAAAGTCATAAAGGCAGAAACGAATTCACCTTCTCGATCTACTTCGCATTCTTCTTTCGCGATCAAGCAAATTCGTTATTGTTCTATGGTCTTATTGTTTTCTTTCTGAACTGTCCCTCCGAATCGGATTTCTTCCTTTGCAGTCCCTAGGCGCCACCCAGATTCTTCCACCTCCACTTTTCGCTCCCCTATTTGCTTGTAATAGTGGGTAACTGGATCTTGGATAAATTTGGAACATCAAAGTCCAGCGAAATCCCTGCCACCTATATTTTCGCCAACACCCTAACTGGCGCCAACGGTAAGAGATCATTTCAACGGCGATTGTGTCCTCCCTCATCGTAGGGAAGATTTCAGACCGTACAAAAAATATAGAAATAATTAAGCATTAGAGTTGTAGCGGACACTTTGAGAGGCGAAAGAATTATTAACGGTGATGGGAATGACAAGTTAGCATAGTTTTTTCACTTTTACAGTTAAGACCAGTTTGTTCTTTGGTTAGATTTCGAACCCTACAATGCTCGAAGGTCCGATGGATAGAACGATAAAGCTGTGAGAAATAGTAATTTCTACTAAGAATTTGTAATTAGATGTTTCTACATTATTAGGGTTAGGTTTAGGTTGAGTCGGCAATAGTATTTTCCAGAAATTTTGTAGAATTTCTATTAAGAATTCATCATTAGATGTTTCTAGATTATTAGGGTTAGGTTTAGGTTGAGTCGGCAGTAGTATTTTCCTGTAAATTTTGTAGATATTTTGTCTTGTCTGATAATGTTAGATTTCTCTAGAATTTTGTACACTTGCCTATAAAGGCACTATGTATTCATTTCAAATCACGGTGAATGGAATACAACATATTTTTATTGTCCGACAGCACATTGTATTTGGTGTTTTTGCTCTTTTTCCCGTACCTCCACCCATCTATCAAAAGCTTGCTTCTGACCAGAAAAGAGAATGACGCTATAAATAAGGCCTCTGGTGACTAGAACATCACTTTCGATTAGCAGTGGTTTGCTTAGAATTGCAGCATTCTGACATATTTATAATCTGAGACTCTTGAATCTAGAGTGAGCATAAGATGGGTTTTCACATTTCGCTTACATGGATGCTATTCGTCTGGGTACTCTGCTGCCATGAACGTTTTATGGGAGCAGCAGTTTCTGAGAATTACAATACGTTTCTTAGCAATTCCTCTGCAGTGGAAGAGGACTCCGACAGTGTAGAGCAGATGGTTCACGAGTATGTTGTGTACTGAACTGCCCTTGAATTTTTAGTAGTATTTTTTTTGAAAGTGGGTCAAAGAATGAAACTTAAGACCACCTAACATGGAGGTCACCCCAGTTCACGGCTAGATTGCGGGTGGATGAAGTATGAATTTATGCTGTTTGTTTTTCTGGTTGAGAGTTGCAGGAACATAAACAGTACTAGGCGAGATCTGGCTGATTTGTCATGTGCGACTGGGAACCCTATTGATGACTGCTGGCGATGTGACCCAAACTGGCGTCGTAACCGCAAGCGGCTCGCTGACTGCGCCATTGGCTTCGGCAGGAACGCCATTGGAGGCAAGAACGGACGCATTTACGTTGTAACCGATCCCGGTGACTATGATGCGATCAATCCTCGACCTGGTACTCTACGTCATGCTGTCATTCAGACCGAGCCCCTCTGGATCATTTTCAAGAGAAGCATGGTCATTCATCTCAAACAAGAGCTTATTATGAATAGTTACAAAACAATTGATGGTCGTGGTGTCAATGTCCACATTGCTTATGGGCCCTGCATTATTGTGCAATACGTTACAAACATCATCATTCACGGAGTGCGCATCCACCATTGCAGGCCAGCTGGAAACGCAATGGTCAGATCTTCCCCAAATCACTACGGATGGAGAACAATGTGTGATGGAGATGGGATTTCAATTTTTGGGGGAAGAAACATTTGGATTGACCATTGCTCAATGTCGCGATGTGCAGATGGTCTCATAGATGCCATCATGGGATCTACTGCCATTACCATCTCTAACAACCACTTTTCTCATCACAACAAGGTTGATGTAGTCATTGTGATATTGCTATTAGGATTTTAATTGTACAGTTTCTGAGTCAAATTCAATAATCTATTTCAAACACACAAACCTATCTTGGTGAGAATTAATGGAATGCTTAGCACTCATTGAATTTAGGTGATGTTCACAAAGATGAAGCAAGAAAATGTTCGGGAAGGTCACCCACCCCAATACTATTAGCAATATCACTATTTGATTTGGTCTGAAAAATATCTCCTACTTATCAAAATGGAATCACTCAAAATAGGATTTTTATTTTTATATGAATGTTCTAAATTATTGATAAATTGATGCAGGTGATGTTGCTCGGTCACAGTGACTCCTACACAGCCGATGTCAATATGCAGGTGACCATTGCCTTCAACCATTTCGGTAGAGGTCTCGTACAACGGATGCCTAGTTGAGAACGACTGTTTCGTTTTGTTTGAGTATATCACTATTTTAACAAAAATACAAAGATTTAGACACATCATTCAAAATATTATTTAGTGCAAGTAAGATGCTCTCTATTTTTTTTAACAGCACATTACGCATTTACACATTAAGATTATTCATCTAAAATTGAACTATTCAAATTGTGGTGAAATTAGATGTCGACATGGATACTTCCATGTGGTAAACAATGTTTACACAAGGTGGAAAATGTATGCAATTGGTGGGAGTGCAAATCCTACCATTATCAGCCAAGGGAATCGATATCTTGCACCTTTAAATCCCAATGCTAAAGAGGTACATACACAATGCCACATCTTCTTCAGATCTTATTAGAATATTTTATCCAATTGGTAGATAACAGCTAAAATATGGTCTAATTTTTATTTGTGTGTGTTTTTCAAGGTAACAAAACGATTGAGCTTCAACCAAGGTGAATGGCAGAACTGGAATTGGAGATCAGAAGGCGACCTGATGTTAAATGGAGCATTCTTTACTCCATCTGGGGCAGGAACATCTCCGAGCTTTTTAGAAGTGTCAACTCTCCAGGCGAGGCCACCATCAATTTTGAAAACCCTTACACAAAAGGCAGGACCACTTTCTTGTAAGAAAAGTGTTTACTGTTAGAATATATCATACCATTCTCTGGAGACTGCTCGATTATGTTGAAGCATCTACTACCACATATCTTAGTCTCCTTCGTATTGTTTTCTTATTGTTGCACTGTCTTTGCTCCCCTATTCTACATTAATTGATTCGAGGAGTATGGTGATAAATATTACATTTCATCTTTCCAACATCTAATAAGCGCAACCATACCCTGCCGGCAAGCGAGTTGCTTTTATGGTATTCACCAAGCAATTATACTGAAGCGTTGTTGTTAATGAACTCTTATATTCGATTAATAAAATTAGTATGTTGTGTGTTGTCCACTAATTTGCATATTTCTCTAGTCCTTTCTCTATATCTGTTGAGAATTGTGTCCAAACCTTGTAAGTTTTTTTCTGAAAATTATAGAAAATTTTAGCCAGAAAACTCTAGAAATGTTTTAGGAAAATTTTAGAATTTGTTTGTGATAGTTTTCCACATGTTTATGTGTTGGAAAATGTTGTGTGAGTTGTTAAAAATGTGTCTAGTCTCTAGAATAATAAAGAAGGGTTATTTTTAGAATGTAAACAACTCATTATATGACTTTCATGAGAGTCAGGGTTTAAACTAGAGGACAAAATTATGGATGAGAATGCTATTCTTGGAGTTGTAGGATTTGAGAAAATACCAAAAATTGTATTCTCTAGTGTTAATACAATGAGAGATGTGTGTTAAATATTATTACATACATGAAGAGAATTTAATCTAGGTTGTATTATAATAATTAATAAATGATATTAATTATTAGATATCTAAAGTAATCTAGGTTGTATCATAATAATTAATAAATGATATTAATCATTAGATACCTAAAGTTTAGTTTAAGATAAACTTAGGGAGGTGCTAAAATAAAAACTTAGAAACTACTACTGAAATATATGTGTTAAAAATACTGTGAGAAATCATCCTTATAAAGGAGATTGAAACCCAAAAGGGTAATGTAAAACTCTTTAGGGTATTTAATATTAAATATAGGAAGAATATTTAGTCTAGGTATTTAATAATTATAAGATAATTATTAAATAGAGGAAGAGTATTTAATCTAATTATTTAATAATTACAAGATAATCATTAAATACAAAAAGAGAATTTAATCTAGGTTATATCATAATAATTAATAAAAAATATTGATTATTAGATAACTAAAGATTAGCTTGAGTGAACTAGAATTAATTAGAAAATATCTAATTACTCTAACACCCCCTTTAAGATAAAATTAGGGAGTAGCTAAAAACTTAGAAACTACTACTGAAAGTAGATTTGGGTCTCAACAAACAAGGCCTAATAAGGTACGGAAGCACAACCAAATCTCTGAAAAGAAGAGATATAGAGAAAACCACTTGGGAGAAACCCTATTTCAAAAAGAGATGGAAAATATGCTAAAAAAGTAGAAAAGGACTAAAGAAGCCTCCAAACTAGGGAATGTCCCAAAAGATAGGAACAAGAGAATATCATGAAGAACATTAATAAAGCACGAGGAAGTTGCAAAGCTCTATCAAAAAATAATTGTTGATCTGTAGAACCTCCTCTAAAATAGAACCTGACTAGGTAGAGAAGACTCTAATTTGCATCAAATGGGGAGGCAAACAAAGACAAACCACTGAACTTGAAAATACAAATGATATAAAATGCCAAAGTTTGAAGAGCTTATCAATCAAACCAAGGAAGATTGCAAGAAAAGTAGTAATGAAAAGAAGAGTGTCTATATGGTAAATGGTCCATCTCATCGAAATGCATAATTATCTAGCCACTATACTTGCCTCATATATAGGATCAAATACTAAATACATAGCTCACTCCAACAAACCAAGAAAGAATTAGAAACAAAAGAAAAACCTCCTAATGCAGATAGGGGTGAAGTGACAAGCAACTGGAAAAGTGGGCCAAAATAACTGCATGTCAAGTAACCACAACCAAGATGCACAAAAGAGTATATATGTGTGTACTGAGGTGATCAATCTCAAACATGTCATGAGGTTAATGTCATAGAAGGGACACTCAATGGAGAAAGGAAGATGGAAAAAAAAGGCAAAATATCAAAACCAACACCCCCCACCCCCATGACACTTTATCGGAGTAGTGCATGTACAATAAGCCACAATATATAATGAATCCCAAGAATACAACAATCTGTATAAGTTTCCTTAGATGACACTTCTTGAACTAGAAGTCAAACAAAGGAAAAATAACTAAATAAAAATACAGATGTAGTATGGCACTTTATCTTAGTGTGTTTGCAAAAAATACTTACAAATAATATCAACAATGATTAGAAAGGGCAAAGAATTGATACAATAGATAGTATAGCCCAAGAGGAAAGATCCCATGCCATGAAAATGATCCTCAGACCTAAAACACCTAAGATATCCACCATAGTGCAAAAAAAAATGATAGAAAGAGCTTGGAGTAGAATCTGAAGGAAATTATAGCATTTCTAAAAAGATGATTGAACTAGATTTTCAAAAATATAATATTTTCGAAAAATGGAGATGGGAAGCTCAACATATGCTCACCAAAGTGAAAAAATAGAATATTCAAATTTGACTACCAAAATAGGTAAAAAAACTACATCAAAACCAAAACCACTTGCAGCAATGTCCCTATCTTAGAACTAGCATTCGAATGCTACTTTTGAATAAAAAAAAGACCTTTATATGCTCAAGTTATGGCCATGAAACCAACAGGAGGTCAAAAAAGAGACCTAAAGGGCTTACAGGGGGTGTTAATGCAGTGCTGACATCATGCTAATGTCAGCATTTTACTATCTTAAAATTGATGACTAGTCAACCATCGTAGCAAAAAAGGACTACCACGTGGCATGAGCAAGAAAAATGATCCAAAAATTAGTGACCCCCCTATTTTCTCAAGAAATACCTAAAAAACTCTAGATCTAATCCATCCAACCCTTGTTCTTTCTTTTTTTCCAAATACTAAACAAGCTACAATAGATCAAGCTCTAATAACATATAAGAATTTGGTATAGCTCTGATACCATGTAGGATTTGAGTAAATATGTGAATCAAATCTACGAAGCCCTCAAATACCAACATGTAGAAAACCTATCATAAAGAAGCAAAAGACAAGAAGAGGCAAAGGTTTGGTCTAAAAATATGAAAATTGTATTCTCGAATAAAAAAATATCTATGTTTTTTTTTTGTAGGATTTGAGAAAATACACAAATCAAATCCATGAAGCCCTCGATTACCTGCATGTACAAAACCTATCAAAGAGAAGAAAAGGATGAGAGAAGGCAAGGGTTTGGTCTAAAAATATGAAAATTGTATTCTCAGATGAAGAAAAGATATATATTAATAATACAATGATAGATCATCCTTATAAAGGAGATCAAAACACAAAAAGGTTATGTAAAACTCTTTAGGGTATTTAATAATTACAATATAATTATTAAATAGAGGAAGAGTATTTAATCTAGGTATTTAATAACTATAAGATAATTACTAAATACATGAAGAGAATTTAATCTAGGATGTATCATAATAATTAATAAAAGATATTAATTATTAGATACCTAAATTTTAGCTTAAGCAAACTAGAGTTAATTAGAAAATATTTAATTACTCTAACACCCCATCTTAACATAAACTTAGGGAGTAGCTAAAAATGTACAAACTACTACTAAAAGTAGATTTGGGTCCCAACAAACAAGACCTGATGAGATACCCAAGCACAACATAATATTTGTAAACTAGATAAATAGAGAAAACCCAATTGGAAAAACCCTACTCTAAAAAGAGATGAAAAAAATGTTGAAAAACTAGTGAAGAACTACAGAAGCCTCCAACTAGAGGAATGTTCCAGAAGATAGGAACAAGAGATGACCATGAAGAACATCACTAAAGCATAAAAAAGCTGCGAAGCTCTATCAAATAGAAATTGTTGATCTGTAGAACCTCCTCTCAAATAGAACCTAACCAGGTAGAGAAGATTGTAATTTGCATCAAATCAAGAGGCAAACAAAGGCAAACAAGTAAACTTAAAAATATAGATAGCATAAAACACCAAAGCTTAAAGAGTTGATGAATTGAACCAAGGAAGGCTGTAACCAAAAGTAGGAACAATAAGAAGAGTGTTTATATGGTCAATGCATAGGTGTTCAACCCCTGCAATCACCTAGTACATAAGATCAACTATTGAATACATAGCTCACTCCAACAAACCAATGAAGAACTAGAAACAATAGGAGAACCCCATCTAATGCAAATAGGGTGAGGTGATAGGTAGCTGAGAAAGTGGGCCAAAATGAATTACAAGTCAAGGAACCATGATTAAGATGCTCAAAAAAGTACATAAGTGTGTACTGAGGTGATCAATCTTAGACATGTCATGAGGTTAATGCAGGGGACATTCACTGGACACAGGAAGATGTCAAATAAAGGCAAAACATCATCCTCCCATGACACTTTATCAGAGTAGTGCATGTAAAATAGGGAAAAAGACATATTGAATCCCAAGAATACAATAATTTGTACAAATGTTCTCAGATGACACTACTAGAATCAAAAGGAAAAATAAGACAAAACAACTGAAACAAAAATATAGATATAATATGACACTTTGTCTTAGTGCATTTGCAAGAAAATGCTTACAAATAATATCAATAATGATAAAAAAGCACAAAGAGCTAATACAATAGATAGTACAATCCAAAAGAAGAGATCTCATGCCATAAAAATGATCCTTAGACTTGAAAGACCCAAGATATCCACCATAGTGCAAAAAAATAAAAAAACATGATAGAAAGAGCACGGAGTAGAATCTAAAGGAAATTATAGCATTTTTAAAAAGAGGACTATTCTAAATTTTCAAAAATATAACATTTTTCAATAATGGAGATGGGAAACTCAAGATATGCCCACCAGAGTGAAAAAATATACATTTGAATTTGACTTCCAAAATAGGAAACTTAACTACATCAAAACTAAAAAATACCTACAACATTATCTCCATCTCAAAACCAGCATTTTGATGCTTCTTTCATATTGAAAGAAGACCTCTATATTTTCAAGTTATGGCCAAAAAACAATAGTGGATTAAAAAAGGACCTGAAGGGCTTATTGGGGTGGTAATGTAGTACTGATGTCATCATTTCACTAGCTTAAATTTGACGGCTTGGAGACCATCCTATAAAAAATAATGCCAAAGCCTTTCTCCCTTTCTCTTCAAATTCTAAACAAGTTATAGTAGATCTAGCTCTGATACCATGTAGAATTTGAGCAAATACGCATATCAAATCCATGAAGCCCTCAAATACCTACATGTAGAAAACCTATCACAAAGAATAAAAAGACAAAAAGAGGCAAGGATATGGTCTGAAAATATGAAAATTGTATTCTCAGGTAAAGAAAAGATTTGTGTTAAATATACAATGAGAGATCATCCATAAAAGGTAATGTAAAACTCTTTATGGTATTTAATAATTACAAGATAATTATTAAATATAGGAAGAGTATTTAATCTAGGTATATGATAATTACAAGATAATTATTAAATGCAGGAAGAGAATTTAATCTAGGTATTTAATAATTACAAGATAATTATTAAATATAGGAAGAGTATTTAATCTAAGTATTTAATTATTACAAGATAATTATTAAGTACAGGAAAATATTTTAATCTAGGTTGTATCATAATAATTAATAAAAGATATTAGTTATTAGATACCTAAAGTTTAGCTTAAGAAAACTAGAGTTAATTAGAAAAAATCTAATTACTCTAACAAGGGTTACAAATTACAAGTGGGTAACAAGTGACATGGTTGTTTTGCCTATAATTTTGACCCATGGTTTTGTAAATCTACAAATGGTTTCCAAGTGGCAAATCACTATAAAAGGAGGGCTTGAGGAGGCATTTGTATCATCAAGTTCTATTTGCAATACTGGTGCTAGAAGGGAGTCTCTTTGTGTCTAAGTCTGAGTTTGAGTTGTGGTGATGCACTCCTATAAGAACTTACATTTCTAGCCTATTGTAATATTCTTGATTTGAGAATACATTGTGTGAGATTTGGAGGGTGGGGTTTTCTCTTGGAAGGGTTTCCCCATGGTAATTATTGTGTTATAATTTTATTGCAATTTTGAGTCTAAGTTTTAGTTGTGGTGATGCGCTCCTATAAGAACTTACATTGCAAGTGTATTGTAATCTTATTGATTTGAGAATACATTGTGCAGGTTTTTGAGGGTGGAGTTTTTCTCCCGAAAGGGTTTTCTCATGGTAACTATTGTGTTATTAGTTTGTTCCTATTTTGATTAAGTTATTGTGCATTTCTTGAGATCTTTGCAATAGTTAGTTGAATTTTCATAATTGTCCTCTCAAAGATTTGTAGAGGAATTGATTTTTTACACCTTTGATTCATTACAAGTGGTATCAAAGTTAAACCATTTTTTGCTCTATTTGTTGGGTAAAAGGTTTTTTAAGTTAATCAAGGTTTGAGTGGGAGATTGTGTAGATGATTTTATTTTTGTGTTGCTAGATCACAAAGATGGTAAGCACATTAGGGAGGATTGATCTAGAGAAGTTTTCTGACACAAACTTTGAAATGTGGAAGCTAAAGATATAAGATCTATTGATTGATTGGTATCTATGGCATGCAATTGATGAAAAGAAGTTGAGGCCCACATATCCAACTTCAGCCATAGAGTATGATGTGAGAGATAGAAAAGATAAAAGTCTCATTAGATTTTGTCTTGCAGACTCTATACTAATAAATGTCCATAAAGTACCTACTATAAAGAAGCTTTGGAAGAAGCTAAGTGAGATTTTTCAAGAAAAATCACTTGTGAACAAGATTTTCTTGAGGAAGAAGTTCTATTCCTTAAGAATGGAAGGTGGACATATTTGTTAGCATCTTGAAATTTTTAATATGTTGGTGACTTAGTTGACCTCAATTGGGGTGTGGATGGATGAAGAAGAAAGATGCCAAATATTCCTAAGTTTGTTATCCGACTCATAGGATAGCCTTGTCATGGCCATAGGTTGAACTTCAATCATTTTGAAGATGGAGGACATTTTTGGTTCTCTACTTTTTGAAGAGGTGAGAAGGAAGGTCTCTTTGAATGTCAAAGAGGCTTTGAGTCTTCAAAGAAGACCAAAGGAAAGAGGCAAGAACTAGAAGCAACATAGCCATTCTATGTCCAAGAACAAGTGGAGATCAAAATCTTGTGGTAAGTCTAAATTGGTCTGCTAGAATTGTGGCAAACTTGGACACTTCTGAATGGACTGCAAATAGGAGAAAAAGAAAAAGAAAAAGAAGCAACATTCTAATTCTGATTATGAGTCTGAGAAGGAAGATGGAGATACTTTCATCACAACCTTGACCACTCATGAAAGTGACAATGCATGGTTGATAGACTCAAGTGAATCTTTTTACATGACTCCTAATAGAAAGTGGTTTAGTAAATATGAAAAGTTTGATGGCAGTAAGGTGTATTTGGGTGATAACTTAGTTCTTGATATTGTTGGTCATGGAAATAATCTTGTGTAAAAATGTGATGGTAGAATTAGAAGATTTGATGGTGTCTTGCATATCCTGGGACTAGTGAGGAATTTTTTATCTATCAGAAACCTAATTTTTTATCTATTTGAAAATTGTAAGAGGTACTATGGTAATAGCAAGAGGAAGTAGATTGGGTATATTGTACCGGATTGATGCATGCACAACTAAGTGCAGTTTGACTATGAAGAAGACTACTTTGTTGGAGAAGGAGAGGGTTTCTCTTTCAATAGATGGTCATGATTGCTAGTTATGCAAGGATGCTATATCTACTAAATCAAAGTTACCTATAGAGAAGACTATGTTATGGTACTAAAGACTCAACCACATTGGTGAGAAAAGTGTACAAACCTTAAAGAATAAAAACATTGTTGATGGGTTGAATGACTAAAATCTTGATTTTGATTTTTTTGAGCATTGTATCTAATGGTAAACAAAATTGCGTTCAATTTTACTCAAGTTCTCATAAGTCTTCATGTATTTTGAATCTAATCCATTTGGATGTATTTGGTCCAAATTGATGTTCATTCTATTGGTAGATCAATTTATTATGTTTCTTTTATTGATGATTTTAGTAGAAGAGCATGGGTTTATTTTCTTAGAAGTAAAGTTGAAGTTTTTAGTCATTTCAAAGAATTTAAAGAAATGATTGAGTTGTAGAGTAGAAAGATGATAAAGAATTTGAGAACTAATAATGGGAGTTAATATTGCTCCAATTATTTTGACACATTTTGTAAAGATTGCGGTATTAAAAGAGAGAAGACAACTTTGTATTCTCTATGTAACAGAATGGAGTTGCAAAAAGAATGAATAGGACCTCGATGGAGAAGGCTAGGAGTATTTTGAGTAAAGCTAGATAGGAACAAAATTTTTTGGTTGAAGCTATAAACAATGCCTACTACCTATTAAATAGGTCTCCTACATTAGCTCTTGTTGATAAGACACCAATGGAAGCATGGTCAAGCCACAAGCCTTCAATTAGACATCTAAGAGTTTTTGGTTATGAGGCATATGCTCATGTGCCAAAGGAGATGCGGAAAAAATTGGACAACAAATCTATCAAATGTATCCTCATTTGATATAGTTATGGTGTGAAAGGATTCAAGCTTTAGGATCCTATTACACAAAAGGTATTTTACTCTAGAAGTGTTATTTTTAGAGAAATTGAGTCTTCTTCCATTACAGTACAACTAGAATAGATAGAAGAAAAAAAAAGTGTGATTCAACTTCCTGCTTCACCAGAGAAATTTGAATTGAGGCCCTCATAAAGATGAGATGTTGAAGAGAGCTCTATGAGTTCTAAATCATTAGAGTAAGAGGGAGAAATTGATCATGAACCTAAACCTCAACCTAAACCAGATCTTGTTCAAAGGACTAGTAGATAAAGGAAAGCACTAGAAAGGTATGTATATTCTCTTGATGCTTGGAGGTATATATTTTCTTTGAATGCTAATATTGATGAACAAAAATTTATGGAAGAGGCTCCTAGTATGAATGATTCAAAGTGTTGGAAGAAGAAATTATAGCTCTTAAGATGAATGATACATAGGACCTTGTACCATTTCTTGAAGAAAGGAAGTCTATTTGTTGTAAATGGGTGTTCAAAAGAAAGATGGGTTTAGATGGAAGCATTGAATAGTATAAAGCACGTTTGGTTGCAAAAGATTACTCCTAGGTTTTAGGAATTTATTATGGTGAAATTTTTTCTCCTGTAGCAAAGATGACATCCATTCAATTTTTACTTTCTATTGCAGTAGCTTATGATCTAGAAGTTGAGGAGATGGATGTGAAGACAGCTTTCCTTCATGGAGATTTTGTGGGAGAAATTTACATTACATAGCCAAAGAACTTTGTGGTGAAAGGTAAAAGTCATTTGGTCTATAAATTGAAGAAATTATTGTATGGTCTAAAGCAAAGTCCTAGGATGTGGTACCAAAAGTTTTATACATATGTATTGAGTTTGGGATTTGTGTGATCCAAATTTTATCATTGTATATACTACAAATATGATGGTGATTATTTTCGGGTTATTGCCTTATATGTTGATGACATTTTTTTTATTGGCAAAGGAAAAGGTTTGATTGTAGAATTAAAATCTCAGCTCTCAGCAAATTTTGAAATGAATGATCTTGGTGCAACAAGGTACATTCTAGGAATGAAGATTATAAGAGATAGAAAAAAAAATATTTGGCTAGGATAGAGTAAGTATGATTGTACTATTTTGAGAAGATTAAATATATAGGATTCTAGACCATTGAGTGTTCTTGTTACTATGGAAACAAAGCTTTCTAGCTCATAGTGTCCTTCATCATAGGGTAAAAGTATAAAGTTGTGTCACCTTTTAGGCTAATTTATTAGAATGACTAAATTTGGGTATTTCTATCTAAAAATCAATTTTATTCAAACATATGATCTAGGCAAATTCATTCTAGCTAAGTTATATATGGTGTCAAACTTTTCCAACTGGAAATGTTTATTAAATGCATGTTTTATACTAGTTTGTATCTAATTACTAAAGAAATAAAATTATTTCTAAAAATTGACGTTTCAATGACTCTTACTCTTTTTTATGATATTTTTAAAATAGCATATAAACACCATTTTATAGAGCTTAGAGTTAAGAATATTCTCATATAGAGTTTTATACAATTTTAATTAGATATAGTGTATTATAATTTAAAAATTCTACAAGTACGTATTCTAACACTTGAGAAGATGTCAATTTTGAGAAAGGAAAAAATATTAAATCATATAAAAAATTAAAATTTACATAACGTTCTAGAGGAGAGAGTCTTCTTCAAGAATGTATAATTTTTCTTTTGGTTAGAATAGATTTGTTTTAAAAAATGTGGTTGGAGATGAAAACTATCGATTTCAACTGAGTTGAAATTTGAATCATTATAAAAGATAAAACATAAGTCTAAAGCCAATTTTTACTTTTGATTGTTCTACCTATATATGTTATCTATAACATAATCTAAGATTTAAGGGAAATAAATTTATTTCTATATAGTTTTGTGATGGGAACTAGACCCCAAATTTTTAGCTTTTATAAGCATGTAAAAATTTGTCTTTAAAAATTAGAAAAATGTATCAATTCTTATTCCAAATAATTATGAAAATTTATAATCCAAAACTATATCCATTTCTACACCTTTCATTAGTTTACTTCATAATAAAAATTTTAAATAGTACAACCAATTTTATGTCATTGAAGATGAACAGTTATACTTTTGTTAGCCTTTTCCTTATAAAAAGGTGACACAGGTTTGTGCTTTTACCCCCCATTGTAGATGGAAGAGATGACTCAAATACCATATTAGAGTGCTATTGGAAGTTTTATGTATGCTATGGTCTATAAGGGACTAGACATTGCCCAAGTAGTGGGAGTACTTTTTCATTATATGTCTAATCCAGGAAGAGCACATTGGGATGCAGTAAAAAGATTTTTTAGATACTTGTGGGGTACCTCTAAGTACTTGATATATTTTCATGAAATTGGAAATGAGCATTCTCTGGATATCTGGGGCTATGTGGATTCAAACTAGGCTAGTTATGGTGATAGAAGAAGATCACCAATGCATATATGTTTATATTATTCAGTGGTGCAATCAGTTGGAAGAGAAAGTGACAAGTTGTGGTCACTTTGTCCACTACATAGGTAGAGTATATGGCACCTAATCATGCCTATAAGGAAGCCATTTGACTTAAGATATTGTGTTCAAATATAGAGTTCAAATAGGGTATAGTGATGATTTATAGTGATAGTCAGAGTGCAATCTTCCTAGCAAAGAACCCAACATTTCATGCTAGGACCAAGTACATTGATGTACAATGTTATTTTGTGAGAGATATGGTCGATGACAATAAGGTGAAGCTAGAGAAGGTAGAGACTTTGGTGAATGTTGTTAATGCATTAACTAAGCTTATGAGCACAATGAAGTTTTGATGGTGTTCGAAGACTATGGGCCTCTCAGCCCCTAGCAATTAAGTCCATGCAAGGTGTTTCACAAGTGGGAGAATGTTGAGAATTGTGTCTCAACCTTGCAAAAAAATTCTAAAAAACTCTAGAATTTTTCTAAGCTAATTCTAGAATTTGTTTGTGGTAGTTTTTCAAATGTTTATGAGTTGGAAAAAGGTGTATGATTTGTTAAAATTGAGTCTAGTCTCTAGAATAATGTAGAAAGGATATTTTTAGAGTGTAAACAACTCATTATATGACATTTATGGGACAAATTATGGAAAAAACTTCTATTCTTGGAGTTACAAATTACAATTGGGTAACATGTGGCATGGTTCTTTTGTCCATGGTTTTGGCCTATTGTTTTGTTAAACCACAAATGATTTTCAAGTGGTAAATTACTATAAAAGGATGGCTTGGAGAGGTGTTTGTATCATTGAGTTTAGTTTGCAAGGTTAGTGCTAGAAGAGATTCTCTTTGAGTTTGGGTTTGAGTTCGAGTTGTGGTGATGCACTCATGTAAGAACTTGCATTGCAAGTGTATTGTAATCTTCTTGATTTGAGAATACATTGTGTAGGTTTTGGAGGGCGGGGTTTTTCTCTTGGAAGGGGTTCCACACGATAATCATTGTGTTATGAGTTCATCATTATTTTGATTAAGTTATTATGCTTTTCTTGAGATCTCTGTAATTGTTAGTTAAATTTGCATAATTGTACTCTCAAAGATTAGTGTAGGAAGCGATTTCATGCACCTTTGCTTCCTTATAATATCATGTTTCAAAAATTATACTTTAGAAACATTGAGTTTTTATAACATATGATATATTATTATATTTTATTGTTTGAACTTACACATCAAAATTGTTTTTATAATTCTTATTGTATTTGTGGTAGACATTATACTATTGCAATCACTTCTACATAAGTAGTGGTTAATTACATCTATGTATTTTTATTTTGAATTTACATATTTGATTTTTATAATGTATATAAGGTGATATTTTATAATGCAAGTATATAAATTTAATTTAATTTAATAATCTCAACCAACTATAAATCATACCTTAAAATATACAATGGATAAAACATATTGAATAGTGATTCAATTTAAATAAAATACTATGATACAACTAGCATTCTAAATTTTTAATTATAAATATTTATATATTTAAAATTATTTTTATTTTGCAAACTTTCACTAAACTTCAAAGAGTAATACACACACACACACACAAATCTAAATAAGTTAATTTAGTTTTTTATACTTTTAATAATTTATTTATAATATACTAGTATAATATCACACACACACACACACACACACACACACACACACACACACACACACACACACACACACACACACACACACACACACACACACACATTATCATTAAAATTAAAATTAAGATCAAATTAATCATACATTATAATTAATAGTGAACAATTATTTGCATAATTATAACAAAAAAATTACTTCATTATTATAATTATAATTATTAAAAACTATAACTATAGAATATTTGAGTTAAATATATTATATACTATAATAATTTTATTAAAATAAAGTTAAAAAATAAAGGCAAGGCTAAGCCACAATGTGGGACTTGTGAAATTAGAACTATAACTCATCCTCAAACATAAAAGAATTAAATAATCATATCATGATGATTTTCAGTCACATAATTTTTTAGCTATTAATTATTATAAATAAATTTAAAGAATGGTTCACTACATAGTCTAGGAGAGAGGTGGTAGTTTATTTGTTGTGTCCATCAAGATTCAAATCCTTGTTGGACTATTGTTATTATGGAGAGGTACATTAGTTTAAGTTAAAACCAATTCATATGAAATTCTAATTTTTAAATGGTATTCCAAATATTGTTTTAAATAGTATAACTAATTTGTTGTAGAAAAATTAAAAATATTTATATTTCTTATGAAATGTAATTTAGAAAAATTTATTAAATATATTTAATAGTTCAACTATTATATAAATATAATAATAGAAATAGAACTATGAAAACTTGGGTTCCAATTTTCTTGTTTATGTTCATTGTATTTTATTTTGTATTCCTATGTTTTGGTTGTTTTTTATTTAATATTATTGTTAGAAATTTATTTTATTTAATGAATGTTGTTAGTTTTGTAGAGCATGTGGATGAGCATGGGGTGTATTGTTTTATTCTATTAGGAATTGGGATTTAATATTTGGCTTCATGAATTCTGATGATTAGACTTCAATTTAGTTCAATGGTCTATTAGAGCTATGTTATTTTGTTAGTCCCCATCATAAGGCAGGAGACTATAGTTTTTAGTAGCTTTCTAAGCATTAGTTTGTTCCTCAAAAATCATGCCACATACAAAAATCTTACCAAATTCTATAGCCTTTTGGAAATTTTTGAATTAAATTGATATTTTTTTTTTCAATTTTTTTCTATTGGCTATTAGCATTTTTCCCAATAGTTTTTTTCTTTTTCCATCCAAATATTAGAAAAAACATTCTCAAATATCTAGCTGGTCTAGGCTATTCTTCGACAACTAGGTATCTTTATTTTCTATTTCTCTACTATGGAAGATTTCTAGGCTACCACATAGCTACCAATGTGTTTGGCATAGCTTCTCATTTTATGAAGCATAGAATTGAATCCTTCATTCCTAGTTTTTAAAAAAAATTATCCATAGTAATTTGTAAATATTTTACTAAATACCTCAAAAATTGAAGCAGCCTATATCTTGAGAGTTTCTTCTTCATTTTGATTTTTCCTAGTACATGGCCACGTGAGGAGAAGGATTACACTGGGCCTACAACAAAAGAATTTCTGATTACAATTGTGCATTTATATTTTTTGCTTGGATGTCGACTAAATGTTGAGGTAAGAAATAGAAGTATAGAAATAATTTCTTGTATTCTTGTTTATTTCAAGAGAGTAAATTGGCATTGCCAAAACCTCCATACCTAAAAAAGTGCAATTTTTTCACACATGGTTTCATAAGATTCTCTTGAGCCCAGATTAGAATAGTGTCATTTTTTTCAGTTATATATGAAATAGGAAACTTGACCTATTTAAGGAAAATACCTATCTATGCTAAGGCTATCTGATAGTTAGACTAGAACAAAAGAATATTCACCATTCACTCCTTTTTAGCAGTTGCACTCCTCGTCAATACACACACCATAGTGCCCACACTATTTTGCATAATCCCATGCACTCAACTTTGATGTAAAATCTAGGAAATTTTCTATAAAAGACTTTTCTATTGTTGAGAGGAATGAATAAAACATCTGGGTGCTCTCAATCAACTTTAGCAAAGAAAGAAATTATTTATTTTAGCAAGGAACAACTATACAGTGTGACTGAAGTATTAGTCCCTACCGTTAAGGCTGGAAACTTAATTTTCTCTTGCATTCATCTATTAATTCAAATCTTGGGAATCATGTATAAATAATTTAACCTAAGCTTCTTCTAAAATTTCTTATTAAAATGAATTTAAGATTTTAAATTTCTCTTTTTCCATTGGCGAAGATCATTTGTGGTGGTAGTATTTTATGTTACTATTGAAAAATAAGAAAAAAAAAATACAACAAGTGAAATATGGTTTGTAAGTCTTTAAACAGGTAGCAATTGCATGTCTACATGTCTTAAGTACTGAGCACCAATTTACATTCATTTTGATGATTTCTCTATTATAATTTATAGAGTAGTGTATTTTTTAATTCATTCCTTGACAAAGTAGTAGAAAAGTACATCACAGATAATGGAAGTTGGTAAAAGAGTCCTCTAATGGCTTAGCTTTCTCATTCAACACTCTATTTCTAAGGCCATTTCCCCACCCATTCTCACAAGAGTTCATCAAGTTGTATTTATGGCTTGATTTCTAGAGGTTGGTTTGTTTTTCAAACATTTCTAAGTAGTTTTTATTCTAAAATAGGATTCCTATGAAACATTTTGGCTTCTAAATTATTTAAACTGTCAAAAAAAATTCATAAATCAAAACCCTAGTTGTAGTTCATAAATTTTTAGAGAAAGTCTGCATATAGAACTTGCACAACGGTCGATTTGGCAAATCAAATTTTTGATATATTTGGAGGTGAGCTTCTTTAGTTGTTTGTATCCTAATTTCTTTGTCAAATCCTCTTTCTTCTATTTGAGTAATGACATGTTTGGAAGCAAGTTATAGGGTGATGGTGTTAGATTGTAGTGACTGATCAGGAAAGTACTATACATACTTCATAAATAGTGGGGTTCGGGCCCATAAATTATGGCCGACATATCGCCAACATGTTATAACCCTAAAGCGGTTTAATACTTGTATAAAAAGGGCTTAGGGTTGTGTAGTTACTTTTAATGATAAAAATTGCAAGGTTTCAAAAGGTTCCCTTGTAGTAGAAAAAGGTGTGAAAGTAGGCACCTTATATCTTTGTACAGGTCATATTGTTCCTTCTACTTTGATTGTTTCAGAGAAAAATGAATATTTAGGAACAATTACTGCAGTTGAGCAGGGAGAACAAATAGCTACTATAGATTCTGATACAGCACTGTGGCACAATAGACTTGGGCACATGAGTGAGAAAGGTATGAAAGTACTTCATTCAAGGAAAGTTTTACCAGGTCTAAAATGTGTGAATATGGATTTTTGTGAAAGTTGTGTGTATGGAAAAAAAAAGAGAGTGAGTTTTGTAAAGACAAGGAAAGAAAACAAAAAGGAGAAATTAGAGCTTGTGCATACAGATGTATGGGGACCAGCCCAGGTATCTTCCCTTGGTGTATCTCATTATTATGTTACATTTATTGATGACGCAACTAGAAAATTATGGGTTTATTTCCTTAGACAGAAATCTGATGTATTTCAAACTTTTAAGAAATGGAAATGCTTGGTTGAAAATGAGACTGGTAAGAAATTAAAATGTCTCAGATCTGATAATGGTGGTGAGTATTGCAGTCATGAATTTGAAGATTATTGCTCCACTAATAGTATTCATAGACAAAAAACTATTCCAAGGGCTCCACAGGAAAATGGAGTGGCTGAACGCATGAACAGGACTATAATGGAGTGCGCAAGGAGCATGCAGTTGCATGTTGGGTTGCCCTTACACATGTGGGCGAAGGCTGTCAATACTACAGTATATTTGATTAATAGAGGTCCCTCTACTCCTTTGGGCTATGGTATTCCAGAGGAAGCATGGACTGGTAAGAAGGTGAGTTATTCTTTTCTCAAGACCTTCGGTTGTGAAGCTTTTGCTCATATAGACTCTGAAAATAGAACCAAGCTAGAAGCTAAATCAAAGAAATGTGTCTTTGTTGGATATGGCATTAATGAATTTGGTTATAGGCTTTTGGATTTTGAAAATCTTAAAATTATTAGAAGTCGGGATGTCATATTCAATGAGAAAGTGTTGTACAAAGATCTATTGCAGCAACATGAGAAGAAAGAAGATGATTATGTAGTGCTAGATGATACTCCAAAAGTTGATGTTCCAAACATTCCTCATGATGTGCAACAATTGCAACAAAAAATACCACACACACCAGTGAATGTTAGACAGTCAACAAGGAAAATTAGACCTCCACAAAGGTTTTCTCCCTCTTTGTATTCTATTTTACTTACTGATGTTGGTGAACCTGAAAGTTATGATGAAGTTGTGGAGGTGGATACTAAGATTCAGTGGGAGTCTGCAATGAAAGATGAAATGGACTCTTTGCTGAAAAATAAGACATGGGATTTGTGCAAGTTGCCTACAGGTAAAAAGGCTTTACAGAATAAATGGGTTTACAGGTTGAAAGAAGAGGAAGGAGGTAAGAAAAGATTTAAGGCCAGGTTAGTTGTAAAAGGATTTGCACAGAAAAAGGGAATTGATTTTGATGAGATATTTTCTCCTGTTGTTAAAATGACTTCTATTCGTACTATTTTAAGTCTTGTGGCTACTAAAGATTTGTATTTAGAGCACATGGATGTTAAAACAGCCTTTCTTCATGGTGATTTGGATGAAGAAATATATATGGCTCAGCCATAGGGTTTTGAGGTCAAAGGTAAGGAGAACTTAGTGTGCAAATTGAAGAAAAGTTTATATGGTTTGAAGCAAGCACCTCGGCAATGGTATTTGAAATTTGATTGTTTTATGCATTAGCATGGATATAATAGGTGTCATTTAGATTATTGTGTTTATTTTAAGAGGTTGGATGATGATAACTACATTATTTTATGTTTATATGTTGATGATATGCTTGTAGCTGGGTCTAACATGGATCATATTAAGGGGCTGAAATGCCAATTAGCACATGCATTTGCTATGAAGGATTTGGAGGAAGCAAAACAAATCCTTGGTATGAAGATTTGCAGAGATAGGAAGAACAAAACATTGACGCTATCTCAAGCTGATTATGTTGAGAAGGTGTTGCAACGTTTCTCTATGCAGAATGCTAAAGCTGTCAACACATGTTTACCTGGTCATTTGAAATTGACTAAGGAGATGTGTCCCAAGACACAAGAAGAGGAGGATAAGATGTCCAAGGTACCCTATGCTTCAGCTGTAGGAAGTTTGATGTATTCTATGGTATGGACTAGGCCAGATATTGCACATGCAGTGGGAGTCATTAGCAGGTATATGAGTCATCCAGGATTTGAGCATTGGAATGCTGTCAAGTGGATTCTCAGATATTTGAGAGGAACATCCAATAAGTGTTTACACTTTGGGGGCTCTACTACTGATTTACAGGGCTATGTTGACTCAGATTTGGCTGGGGATATTGATACCAGGTGGAGTACTACAGGTTATGTCTTTACTGTTGGTGTGGCAGCCATGAGCTAAGTTTCTAGGTTATAGAAGATTAATGCTCTCTCCACTACATAGGCAGAGTATGTTGCTGCTACAGAGGAAGCCAAAGAGATGATATGGCTTCAATTCTTCTTGAAAGAATTGGGACATCCTCAGAAGGATAATTATTTGTTCACAGATAGTTAGAGTGCCATTCATCTTGCTAAGAATTCAGCTCTGCATTCTAAGACCAAACACATACACTTGCGGTACCATTTCATTCGGTTAGTTTTGGAGGATGGACAGTTAAAGCTGGAGAAGATACATACCAATGACAATCTAACAGATATGTTGACAAAGGTTGTAACAAGGGAGAAGCTGAACTCCTCTTTAGCTCCGGTTGGTCTTTTAGACTGAACATGAATAAAAGAACAGTAGAGTCCAGGATGGTTTGATCCAGTGGAAGCCCCATGTGGTAGTGGTATTGCTACAAGATCAATCTCCAAGTGGGAGATTGTTGTTTAGTGTGGAGCCTGATTAGTCCCCAAGTGGGAGATTGTTAGATTGTGGTGACTGATCAGGAAAGTACTGTACATACTTCATAAATAGTGGGGTTCGGGCAGTAGCCGACATGGTAGTCGACATATTATGGCCGACATATGGCCAACATGTTATAACCCTAAAGCGGTTTAATACTTGTATAAAAAGGGCTTAGGGTTGGGTATTTTTCATAATGTTGTGATATGAAATTGGTTCTTGTGGCGGTATTGAGCTATAAGGGATTACGGATTGTAATCAGGTTGTAATCATTGGATTGTAATAAGATCGGACTTGCTGTTTGGTGGACATAGCCCAGGGATTGGGTGAACCACGTTAAATCTTGGTGCCTTGTGTTCATTTTTGTTTGTTCTATTATTTTTTTTTATTGGTTATATTTGCATGTAGTTTTTATTTCTGTCCGTGGTTTATCCTAACAGATGGTGCACACCGTTCGATAATAGAAAGGAGAGCTTCCTCATAAAAAGCTTGTGAGGTAGCTGGGTTTCACATCCTTGAATGGGATAACAACATTTTATGTCAATTCTCCTTCTTCTCCCTACACTTGTAGTTGTGGTTGTTGCTCTTACTTCAGTCTCGTTTGAGTCATCTATGCTAGTGCCAATGTCAATCATCATGTATGAATTCATACGCTTTATAATTCTTAATACACTCACATTTTGAATACAAACCTTCATGCGTATCCCTTCTTTGGAATCTTTTGGGTGCCCCAGAGACACTTTGGAATATGTTAAACTCTTAGGTGGGAGTCTTATATCTCATGTTATATGAGTGAAGATGCTTGATAGGTAAATCCCTATTTTTCTTTACCTAGATTCTAGTAAGAGATGAGTTTATGTCTGTACGATATGAATTATTATTTTTGCCTATTATCATCTCTGATTTTAGTGCTCAACATTCAGGTACATCAACAAAGTACCCTCCTATTCATGAGGCCAATGAAAAGGAATCATGCATGGAAGTAAATGCATGTTGATCTTCTTCTTTTATGGCTCAGATCCTCCAAGAGTCAAACCTTCCTAATAGTAATGCAACAATTGTAATACCCTCCCTATTTGTCTATGTCTATTTGTCCCCACTGTATTTTGGCACTCTTTTCATTTTGGCCTTTAAATAATTTCCATTTATCTTTAATCATATGTAAATTTCTAATGGAAGTTGTTCCTATAAAATATCTTTAATCATGCTACTACACAAGTATAGGCCTTTAGAAGAACACTAGCAGCACTAGCTTGAAAATGCTTTTATAATTCATTCACATTTTTGTAGGTGTACTGATAAAAATTAGCTTTTAGTTTTGTTCTTGTTAATAGAAGTATTTATATTGTAATGCAATCTTTTTATAAATAGTTGCATATCAATGCATAATAAGCTCCTTAATTGTAAGTGGTGGTGTAAGTGGTTTAGAAACTATGTAGATGTACCTTTCTTTTCTGTTTGTTTGTATTATTTCATTACAAAGTTTAGGATTATATTTATTCTCTACTCTCTATAATAGAGTATTTGTAAGAGATTCTAAGATATTTATAATTTTATATTCTCAAATGTTTATAAGTATTTTCCCACAACCGCTTAAGGAAAAGTAATATAATTTAGAATATTTACTTGTTATAAGGACCTTGAGTTGGAATCAATGATAGTTAGTTCTTCAATATTCATTCTCCTATATATTCATCTTTTTATACATAAATTTGTAAGAAGTATTTCTACAATTCAATTTAATGTTATATTTTTACCAATATTTTCTATATACACAACTTTGAGAAATATATTTATTGAGATCTCGGTTAAAATTTTGCAATTTTGAATTTCCAGGTTTATATTTAGAGTAAATAATACAAATATACTTCACTATGTCAATGTTTGAATCATGCTTAACTATCTTTTTATTCTAAACCATCCATTGAAAAATCACTAAGTTTAGAAGTGTAAAATGTCAATCATCCACCCTTAAGCATACTTTTACCTTACAATGTTAGAATTAAATAAACATTAAAAGGAAAAGTAAAATCAGTCCTAATTTCTTTTGCATACCACTACACAAAAGAGAAATAAAAGCAATGAAAGGGGATGGAAAGAAAGTCTTAATCTGTGCTATAATATATATCTACATAGTCAATCATCTTAGGATTTTTTACTTGACCTCCCTCCATCTTAGTGCATGGAAAAATGAAGGAGAGCACAATGGATAATAGCAATGATTATGGTAAATTGAACTTTACTACTCCCTCTAATTTTACGTAAAATAAAAAAGCAACAAGAAGGACAATCTATAGAAATCAAAGCATATTTTAATAACAGCTCTTCAAATTTCTCCAAGAAAATGCTTTGGAAGTATACCCAATAGTTGTATCACTTCCTCTATTTTATTTCCTTTGTTTTCATGTTTATGAAAATTTTATTAGTCCTTGGCTTCTATGGTAGATACTAAAGTTTTTGAAAGACTCAATTTGTATTAGTTTTTGCATTGGAGAGTGAAATAGGTAAAATATTGCATGTATCAGGTTTCTGTAATATTTTATATTAAAATGAATTTCTCATATTAAATATCACTTTTCTCATTGGTACTCACTGACTTTTCCTATAGTATATTTCATTTTTTCACTTGAAAAATTAGGGGAAAAAGTTGCAGGAAGTCATTGCATTTTATTGTGATGTGTATGGTTTTTGCTTGTGTCCCAATAACAATGGGCAAGCTGGTAGGTGTGTCATATGCACCTTGCTTAATATTTCAATATTTCACATATGTGCCATGATAGGTGCGAATGACCACTCTTCAAATTGGTTACAGGTTTTAACCTAAAATAGGAAAAAGTTTGGGCATTTTCATTTGAGGGGTATTGAAAGAAACAATATTCACCCAGTCTCCTCAGTAGTTGACTCATCCTATCATGCCTATGCCTACACAATTGGTATAGACACTGAGCTAGGGATTGCAATGAGGTTTAGATGCACATCTACACTCTAGAAGGAATGCTATTTGGATTTGTTAGAGCACTCATATTCTGAAGAAAGTGTGGATTTTTATACAACAGGTTGGATTTGAAGAAACTTGTGTTATGTTTGTAATCACTAAATAATTAAGTTGTGCCTAACCTACCGCCACAACTACAATATCCATAAGTCTAGCTTGAACCTACCATCATTTCTGCAATGAATATGATGACAAACTTATTTTGTCCATTATGTTTTTGAAGGATACAAACTCCAATTTAAGACCATTTTATTTAAAATTAAGTGCTGAAATTAAATTTCTTATAGTTTGCAATTGTTGAAATGTTTTTTTAAAAAAATGTTTGGATGCTACAAATGAGTTCATTGTAATGATGCTGGTTGATAATGTTCAAATATATTATGAAGTAACCTTCATTTCCTCATAAATAAAAATAGCTACAAAAGGAATTGGTGCAACAGCTTTGAGAGAGCCAATTACAATAAGATGGTCCACATCGAAGATGCATTATACATCATCTATATGGTTTCTTATGCAAACTATTTTCTTATCAGTGCAATCATTATATGATTTCTTATTCAAATTGTTTTATTATCAATGCAAATGATTGCATGTGGCTTATATTAAATGATTTCCTATACATATAGTGTATAGTGGATACTATGGGAGCATTTTTTGTAGTAGAAAAGAGAACAATATAAGTGATAAAAATTGTCAGATGTGATTGAGCATTTGTAAAATGTCTAGTTGTTACAAAAGAACAAACCAAAAGAAGCTATGCTAAAGCTTGATTGATTCTATGCTGTTGATACATGTCAACAAATATTCTTTATATATCTATCCTGAAAACATTCTTAAATGTAATTTATAAACAATTTCTTAAAGTTTTAGGTAAAAACCAAATGTATACTAAATGTGGTATACAAATGAAGCTCTTTTCTATATCAACAATCTATTCTTTGAAATATCTACTAGTTCAATTTTGATATCTTCTTCTAGTTTAATTTTACTTTCTTGATATATTGAAAACTATAGAGTCGACATATATTAACATATTATATAAAGTATATGTATATGTTTCTTCTTAAGTGAAAGAAGTTTCTTCTTAAAGTTAGATAACTCTATAAATATATGTATATGTATATTTTAGGAATACTATAATCAACCTATTCTATTTCAATATAAAGAATCTTGCAAAAATTGCATTATTTATATCCCATATTATTCTTATTTTTATCCATATCCATTTATCTGTAACTTTGATTTTACCTTCTTACTCATTATGAAGGAGATCCAAATCCCATCTCTACAAGGATGCTATGTCATTCATAAATTTGTACATTGTCATGTCCCCTTTTCAAATAATTAAAAAATAATAATCTTTGCTAAGGCAGGCAGGCCCAAGAAAGTGAAGTTTCTTAAAAAGGGGGTTAATCTTTAGAAACCGTTGGACTAATAAATGAAAATTATTATTAAAATATGTTTCATTAACCTCTCTTGGACGTGAGTTACAGTTATGCTCTCTTTTAAGGGGTTTGGAGGCATTTTGGGCTGATTCCAGAACTTGATTTTTTCTCATTCTTTGTTATTCTTCAGAGGCTGCCAAACTTGTGGAGACGGAGACCCAAGAATGGGAGTTTGCAGGTTTCCAGGGAGACCCAAGAATGGGAGTTTGAAGGTTTCTAGGAAGTCTAAGGATGGGAGTTTTAAGCCATTCCATGTGCATGCTCATACAGAGTTTGCCTTTGTGCTGAACAGTGCAGATTTGTGAGTTTTCGGGTGTGTTTTTTGTATGAGTTTGGTGTTTTCAGTTGAGTATTTCATATCAGTTTGGGTTTCTGCTGTATTTCAAAATTTAAGTTTTTAAAATAGAGGTGAATATATGTATTGGGACATGATTAAACTTCTAAGATAGATTATTAGTGTTTTTGTGGTGTTTCTCGGCATTTTTGTGTTAATTTCGGGAGCCCGATGAGCATAGTTTTTGTCCTACATTTGAGAACTGTTGTGTAAAGGCTATACGGATCTGGAAATATCATTTTTTAGGCTTTTATGCTGCTGAAATTTCTGTAAAAATTTCCACTTCCAAATTTATTAATAATAGGTGAAGCTGTGAAGCTTTTGGCACAATTTCTGGCATAGCCGATTTGGGGTTTCTTGAGAAATTTGGTGGATCTTTGTGATATTAGTTGTTTGATCTTGAAAATCTGATTAGAGGTTGGAAATATCATACAAAAATCAGAAAAGGGACATTTCAGTGGTATCAGAGCCATGATCTTGCCAGCCTGAGGGTTTGTAGAAGCTTGCATGTCAGTTTTGACAACTACCCAGATCTTGCATGTCATAATTTATGATTGCATGTTGCTTCTAATCAGCTGCATGTCAAAATTTATGGTTTCATGCTACTTCTAATCATTTTCATGTTAGTTCTTGGTGAATTTGGTGGTTGTAGAAGCTTGCATGTCAGTTTTGACAACTACCCAGATCTTGCATGTCATAATTTATGATTGCATGTTGCTTCTAATCAGTTGCATGTCAAAATTTATGGTTGCATGCTACTTCTAATCATTTTCATGTTAGTTCTTGGTGAATCTGGTGGTTGCATGTTGCTTCTAATCAGTTGCATGTCAAAATCTATGGTTGCATGCTACTTCTAATCATTTGCATGTTAGTTATTGGTGTTTGAAGAAGTTATATCCTATTGGGGTTACACTCTACTTTATCTAGAATGGACAGGTATAGTACAGAGTCTCAGAGGACACGATCTTGGACAATTGATATCTAGAGTCAAAATAGTAGAAAGGATGGTTATTTAGAAATTCGAGATAAACTTATAAAAATAAGCCATGACATGTCTGAACAGTTGGTTGAGCACCATCGTATAATGAATGACATGTTGTCCGACCCAGATAAGGTGGATAAGTTGACTGGATTTCTATTTGGCAGATTTTCTCACAGGGCAGATGACACAATTACTAAGAACTTGCATGAGGAGAGTGAGAAACTAGCTGATAGCCAGGTAGAGGTCTCAGATTCTACTCTACCACAGGAGGTGGTGGGAAAGGATATTACACAGATTGATAGTAATGGTCAACTTGATACTCAAATTGAGACAATTGTTTACAGGTCATCAAAGGGTGATGCCACAAGTATTCAGGATGGCATAGTTACAACAGGCAATGACTATAGTGTAGTGGGTTCAGATGATGATTATGAGGATGTTGTTGTACAGGATGGTGAGATACCTGGTAGAGATGAGCAGACATTGAGCATTCATGACTTTGCTAAGAAAGAGTACTAGGCACAGTTAGATGCTTCATCACATGAGGTTGAGGCTGGTAGTACTTCACATGATTTGTCCAGCCAGCTGAAGGTGAACAAAGATAGTATTATGACTTCATTATCTCATCATGACAGGTATGTGGAGTTAGTTGGTATTGGTCATATTACTCAGGTGAGGAGTTTGCTTGAGTTACCAGCTGCTTCTAGTTTACAGATATGGACTCAAGATTGTTATATTGGCATTTGGGATTTAGTTGACTGGAGATCTTTAACACTTTTTGGTAGCAGTGTTTGTTTGGGTGCTATCATGGATTTGATTAGCAGATTACATGGTGTTGTCTTTTCTTGTGCCAGTATCTTGTCTGATGTTGGTATTAGTTTTTATACACCGGTGTTGGGCTTTGTTCATATATCTAGTCAACCATACTTGCTGGAATGTGTTGATGATCTTTCATATTTGGTAGTGTGTACAGATGAGTCCGAGGATCATATTGGCATTGATAACATCTAGGAGGATGTAGTGGGCAGTTTTGAAGACTTAGTTTCTTTGGGTACAGAGGAGTTGGACAACAGTGCTACATTTTTTGATACTTCGTATGTTGATATGAGCTTTAGAGTTGATTCACAGGACATGGATGGTAATACTCTAGAGACTAGTAACTTTGAGGATACTCCTTTAGACAGTGCATCAGAGGAGGTTTGTAGGAGACAGTCAAGCCAGTGCCATCATGTGTCTAATCAGTTGAGAGTTAGTGACAAAGACATTGCTATCACTGGCCAGCATTTCGATGCTGCTCGTCAGTTGTTAGTAGTTTATGGATGGGGTTCTCCTACTAGTGATGAGCAGGAAGGCAATTATCTTTCCTTGATAGAGATCCACTCTTTATGGGAGGCTATTCGGATTTTGAGATAGAATTATATGCAGTTGCTAGCCGACAGAGATTATCTTATGGAGTGGGGCAGTACATCATATGATGCATTGTTGGCCAAGGAAGATGAGGTGAGTGAGCTTATTGAGCAGCTTGAGGTGACTTCTGAGATTCTTGAGAGTACACAGTTGGCTTTCAAGGAGTCACAGTTTCATTTGGCTAAGGTGACCATGGAGTTAGAGTGACTACAGCCTTTACTTGATTCTATACAATCACAAGCTGTGGTGTTTGGTGATCCAAGGATGTCCATGGCCGAAATTGTTAGAGACAGTGGAGATGGGGATGCATCCATCCTTGATACTAATATTGGCATATCAGGTTCATTCCCACTAGAGTTAGGTTCAGTTGATTTGGGTGCTAAAGTAGATTTGTGTGGTATGCCTGACATGGTGGTGACCTCTAGCACTAATGGCACGAAGACTAGAGATGTTGTATCAAAGACCATGTGTGATGTTGGTGAGCTAATAGTTGGCATGGTTCCGGCTAGTAATACTACTCCCTTGGTGATGACTTCAGAGGTAGTAGTTAGTTCCAACTTGGTTAGTGATCGATTGCAGTTAGTTACATCTGGATTGAAGTCTGAGCCACTGACTAAGATTGGCGCATTTTATCAGCATTACATTGTGAGGTATGCTCATCAATTTACCTTTGATGACCATGTTGATGAGATGATGATACATAGATGTACTTTGGTTCCTAGTGTTTATCATCAGTTATAATGGGATAGTTTGACACCTCGAGATGAGAGTCATGATGGGCATGACATGGTGATAGGTTCTACAGTTTACAGCTGGATAATACATGACTTAGAGCAGGAGTTTTGGAGTGATTCTTCAGTGGGTGTTGTTATTGATTCTACTCCTTTGGCTATGACATCTCCTGACTTAGCTGGTGATCAGTCATAGTGGGTTGTATCACTTGTTCATGGCGATCTGTTGACTGAGGTTGGTTTTCTTTATCAACATTATATTGCAAGGTATGTACATCAGTTAGCATTTGATCATTGTGTTGAGAAGTTGATGGCAGGCAAATTTGGTTTGGGTTCCAATTCTTGTTTTTTATCTTGTGATGGCTTTTCACCATCAGGGGTGCATGGTAGTTATGGTTATGAGATAGTGGTAAGTGATCTATAGAGTTGTGTTGACTGCAGGCATTTTATAGTTTGTGGATTCTCCATACTTGGTATAGTTTCATTCGGGAGCATTCACCATTGTTGCAGAGTTGGATTGTACATTCCATGTAGGCTAGTGGAATGCATTGATGGTATTTACTGTGTTGCTAGTCCACTTTACTTGGGTTTTGATGTTCTAAGAGTTTGCATCTCATGGCTTTCTGACTGTGGAAGTTGTGATTTTGGAGTTTGGTTGAGCTATAATTGTCAGTTTGATTATGGATTCCTCTTGGTCATATTGCAGAGGATATTGCAGGAGCTTGTGTTAATTGGTAGTAGTACAGTTCATGACTACATTTGGGATCCAGGTGGATTGATTGTCTTATTGTTTAGCCATTGCTTGAGGACAAGCAATTTTTGGGAGGGGAGGAATTTTCATGTCCCCTTTTCAAATAATTAAAAAATAATAATCTTTGCTAAGGCAGGCAGGCCCAAGAAAGTGAAGTTTCAAAAAAAGGGGGTTAATCTTTGGAAACCGTTGGACTAATAAATGAAAATTATTATTAAAATATGTTTCATTAACCTCTCTTGGATGTGAGTTATAGTTATGCCCTCTTTTAAGGGGTTTGGAGGCATTTTGGGCTGATTCCAGAACTTGATTTTTTCTCATTCTTTGTTATTCTTCAGAGGCTGCCAAACCTATGGAGAAGGAGACCAAAGAACAGGAGTTTGCAAGTTTTCAGGGAGACCCAAGAATGGGAGTTTGAAGGTTTCCAGGAAGGCTAAGGATGGGAGTTTGAATCCATTCCATGTGCATGCTCATACAGAGTTTTCCTTTGTGCTGAACAGTGCAGATTTGTGGGTTTTCGGGTGTGTTTTTTGTATGAGTTTGGTGTTTTTAGTTGAGTATTTCATATTAGTTTGGGTTGCTTCTGTATTTCAGAATTTAATGTTTTAAAATAGAGGTGAATATATTTATTGGGACATGATTAAACTTCTGAGATAGATTATTAGTGTTTTTGTGATGTTTCCGAGCATTTTTGTGTTAATTTCGGGAGCTCGATGAGCATAGTTTTTGTCCTACATTTGAGAATTGTTGTGTAAAGGCTATACAGATCTGAAAATATCATTTTTTAGGCTGTGATGCTGCTGAAATTTCTTTAAAAATGTCCACTTCCAGATTTATTAATAATAGGTGAAGCTGTGAAGCTTTTGGCACAATTTCTGGCATACCCGATTTGGGGTTTCTTGAGAAATTTGGTGGATCTTTGTGATATTAGTTGTTTGATCTTGAAAATCTGATTAGAGGTTGGAAATATCATACAAAAATTAGAAAAGGGACATTTCATACATGTATCTCACAATAATTGTAAGTGGTAGATGCAGAGTGGCATGTTGAACTTTTACCATAAATAGGCTCATACACTAGTAACTATCCATGATCAAGATTCAATATATGATCCTAGGAAAATTATAATCAGTCTATACAAAAATAAATAGATATATCATTGGTTGAAGATCAAGTAATGTTTTTGTCATGGTCAAAAGTTTCTACTAGATTCTACTAGAAATCATTTTTACATTTACTTCCTAGTTTGTACAATATTCTATCAAATTTTTTTTTCTACCATTATGAATCTTTTTTTTCTAATCAGCCATATTTTAAGCATCCTTTAATATAATACTTAAGGCCATTGGGTAAAATTCCAAGTAAAAGTACATAATCTCATATCTATCAAAATGCCTGCAAGGTAAAAAAAATGCGACTCTCCAATATTAATCCCATCAATGCATTTCAAGTTAATGAAGTCTGAGATGATAGCTAAGGTGTGTATTCTATGTACTAAGATCATATTAGAATTTCAACTGAAAGAGAAAAATCCTTTACTCTTTTTGGCTATGCATTGTACTAACTCTCCTCACAAGCTACTCTTATGCATTGTACTAAGCCTCCTCCTAAAAGCTACTCTTCTCACTATTCTTCTTCATCCTTAACACTTTCATATCTAACTTGCCAATGAATAGTATAGTCTAAGATCAGACCATTAATTTTTAATATCTTTAATCACTTTAGTGGTTACACTATTATTTTTTAATATCTTCAATGAATAGTCTTGTGATGAACAGAATAGTCTATGGTCACACCATTGTTTTTAAATATCTTTGATAACTTTATAGGTCATGTTAGATTATTATTCATTGTACTTATTAACTAAATTATATTGATTCAATTATAGAAGTTTCTATTATTCTAGTTACTTAAGCTTCATTTAGGTGCATTACTAATTAATTATTAATTAATTATGTGCAACCTAGTTTCTTCCTTTAGGGTTTCTATCTCACCTTTTATAAGGTTTAGCAATGTACTTTTTCATTATCTCTTATGCATTTTTCACATTTGAGAGCAACTTTTCTTATGTCTCCATTTTTCTTCTCTTGTAACATGTTATTGGTTAGCAGGTTCTTCTTGGGTTGTGTAGAATTGATATTAATCAATTCTTTCATAGTATCAGAGCACAGATCTATGGCTACTTGTTCTTGATTTGAAGAATTTTCTGGAGCTTCAAGGGTTTGATCTTTCAAAAGTTTTTTTTGGTTGGATCTGGGGATTCATTTTTGTTGGAGGCCTCTTTGGCCAAAATAGGCCTCACCAATGGATTCAGAGGATCAATCTAGAGAATTTTGATATAAAATTTAACCTATTTTGGTTACCAGAACAATTTGTAAAATAATTTTAGCCCCTAGACCATTGGCACTCATTCTAAGGTAAATTTTTTTGAAAAACATGCAAACAATTTTTAATTATTAAAAAAAATTGCATAAAAAAAGGGTTAATTTCAAAAAGTTGAAATGCAAAATTAAATACAACTTTTTAAAAAGTTGATTTGACTAGCTTTAAGGCTAGTACACCTACACAAGCAGCTTGTACATCTATGTTAGCAGGGTACACCTAATGGCTTAGAGGGGTATGCCTACACGCATAGAGGGGTACGCATGTGGCATTTTTTTAATCAAAATTTTATTTTTTTCCTCTACCACATTTTGTGGCTTTTTGGTAAGATCCACCTTTTTTGGCAACATTTTTGGAGATTCACCAAATTAGGCAAATTTTTTGGCACTTTGCACATGCAAAAAAAAATTTTCAATTTTGGGCACACATTTTGAGGTGCAACATTAGTGCATAGTCAGCCAATGATGTCAATGCCCAGTCAACTGCCACATCACTGCATAGTCAGCTAGTTATGTCAGTGCCTAGAACTGCCACATCAGTGACCAATTAGCAATGATGTCATCAAAGTGTCATATGATGGGAAAATCGCCATCAATTTGTTTACCATGACTGGTTTTTTCCAGCAAGCTTTTTTTCAGAGCACCTGTTCATTTTTTGCTCATAACTTGAGCAGACAAGGTCAAAAAATTGCCAAACAAGATATCGCCAAAAAGCTCTTTTCGAGCTCTATGCGATTTTGGAGGTTTGAGTTTTTGGCTCAATCATTTTGATGTCATTTTTTAGCTTCAAAGTTAGAGGTTCTTTTTTCCACTCCGGGAGCTATATTTAGTGCATCTAATCTTCATTTTGAGAAAACGAATAGGCATTGGAAAGGTATTGGAATGTTCTATCTAGATCATTAACCTATTTCATTAGATTTTGTACTAGGTATTTTTGATTTTTATCTAAAGCCTTTTTCCTCCTATCTCATTTATGCAATCTATTTGTAAGTTGGGGATCGATTTATTACAATGTAGGGGGGTTTTTTTTCCTTTCTATCTTTTACTTCAGAATTGACCCTTCTACTTTTATCTTCTTCTCTTAATGGTGGACTCTTATGTCACTTGCCTTACACCACATAACTACCATACTTGGAAAGGATAGATGACTAGATTTCTTATGGAAAAGGGGTTATGGTCATGTCTCAATGTGGCTCAGCCATTACTACAGAGGCCTTATGAGCTTCTAATGCAGTGCAATAAGATGGATGAGGCAATGGGCCTCATTACAATGAATATTTCAGATGGGTTACTATTTCACCTAGATGGTTTGAATACACTTAGGGATATGTGAGACAAGTTTTCCACCTTATTTGGCATAATAAATCAGTTTAGGGTTCTATAGATTGATACAAAGTTTACCTCCTTGGTCCCTGAATCATTCACTAGCATTGAGGATTTCTTGATGAAATTCAAGTCTCTTTGATCTATGTTACAGGTTGCTAGAAAGACAAAGCCCGATGATGAGTGTATCTTCCTTATGCTCTCCAAGCTTTGAGGGCCTTATTAGATTTTCTCTTCTACTTTCTACTCCACTATGGATGCTCTAGGTGCATGAAATGTTATGCCCTCTTTTGAGACCTTTTGTGACTAGTTGACTTGTAAGCAATCAAAAAGCTCACTTAGATGGATTCCCTTATAGGTTCATAGTCATAGGTGTTGCTTTCCAAGCCACCTTAGAGTACACAAAAGTCGAAGAAAATATCAAATTCCTCTTCTTAGCACTCTACTGGCCCACCATCTTCTTCTAAGAAGGAGAAACAGAAGACTAAGAGACCTACATGTTCCTATTGTCAGAAGGGAACACATGATGAGTCACTTTTCTATAAGAAGAAGTTTGATGGTTACAAGAAAAAGATAGTAGATTTGCAAGCTCTTCTTCAGAAGAGAAATCTTTCCTCTCCATCCTCTTTTGGCTTACAGGGGTCTACTTATCAGTCTTCCTCTATCTATTCTACAGCTGGATAGGATATTGGAAAGGGTCATGCATTATAGGCTTCTATTGCATTCCCTTCACAGGTCCCTTGGATATTGGATTTAGGTACTTCTCACCATATGACATCTTCTCAAGAGATCTTCTTTTCTTTTGAAGATTCTCTTATGCCCCATATTATCATTGGGAATAACACTATTATGACAATCTATGGGAAAGGTATTGTATGCATTCGGGATGGTACATTCAATGATGTGTTTGATGTTCCATCTCTGTCTGCAAACCTTCTCTTGGTTTATCAGATTACTCATAGTGGGTCAGGGAAGGTAGTTGAGTTCACTCTAGATTTAGTTTTAATCTGAAATAGTATCACAAGAGGTATTGTTGCTATAGGGACAATTGATCTTTCCACCTGTCTCTACTTTTTTTCACACTTTGGTCCACCTTTTCTAGAGCATGACTCTCCTCCTTTGAGAGAGCATCATGTGGTACAATCAGGTTGCTTGAACCTTTGTGTGGTTCCTAAGACTATTGTTGTGACTACCTTGCCACCTCCTCTTGAGCTCTTTTCTATTTAGTAGGGTTCTTCTTTAGTACTACCTGATCCTCTAGCTCCATTCATTGAGCCACTAGGTGCAGTTGTTGAGGATTCTATAGAGGACATTCATCTCCTCTTTGATTAAAGTGTTAGCACACCTATCATACCATTTACATTGGGGATTCCCTTTCAAGATCCTTGTGTCTACTCCTTTGAGCATCAGCTCGGCCTTCTAGTGATACCTCAGCTTTTGAGGTTCCCTCTACAGTGTCCACTGACTTTCACTTCTTTGCATTGGAGTCATAGTGGTTTGTTCATTGATCCAAGGGTTCTTTCATTTTGGGGGGGCTTTGGAGCCTCGAACCTCTCTCATGGCGGGGGGGGGGGGGGGGGGGGGGGTTGACAACATGCATTGTACCTTTAGCTTCGGGAGAGTCTCTTGAAGTCATTACATCTCTTTTTGGAGAGGGGATTGTTCCCAGTAGGTTTTCTCCTTTACTCTGGTTTATAAAGATTTCCTTGTACTGGATACCTAATCAGGCCTTGTTGCCAAGACCCACATTTTTTTCTTTCCTTCATAGCTTTTCTAGGTAAGCTTACTCCTTTCTTTCAACTTAAGGGGGGTGTGTTAGAGTATTATTCATTATGCTTATTAATTAAATCATATTGATTTAATTATATAAGTTTATATTACTCTAGTTACTTAAGCTTCATTTAGGTCCATTATTAATTAATAATGTGCAACCTAGTTTTTTCCTTTAGGGTTTCTATCTCACCTTTAATAAGGTTGAGCAATGTACTTTTTCATTATCTCTTATGCATTTTTCACATTTGAGAGCAACTTTTCTTCTGTCTCCATTTTTCTTCTCTTGTAATAGGTTATTGGCTAACAGGTTCTTCTTGGGTTGTGTAGAATTGATATTAATCAATTCTTTCAGGTCACACTCTACTATAGCGACACTAAAATTTTCTTCTTCCTAAATTTCTAAACTACCACTCTATTAGTTCCCTATCATACATCCCACCCCCAACTCACCAAAGGCAGGGACTAGAGCTACTCAACAACACTTGTTTTACATACAAGAATTTTTTTACTTATATTTTTCTTTTGAGAGATCTATGAATGAGAGAGTGGAAAGAATATATTAATAATATTTATTTAACCTTTTTAATTCATATCCATTTCATTTCTATACAATGTTCTATTTATTTTAGTGCGGTATTGTTCAATCGTACTCAAAGTGAATATTTAGGTTTGTATGAGTTAGAGTTAATTTAAGTTTAAATTGAGTTTGATTTTCATTTTTTAAGGTCCAATTAATTAGGTTCATGATAATATTTTAATTTAACTTATTGGTAGATTAAAAGTTTGATAAAATTTGAAGATTCATTTTGGTAACTAGTATAGGTATTTGGTAAGATGTCATTTTAATATTGAACACTAAATTTTGATGAAGCTATTGGAATAATGATACATTTGTCATTAGTTACAACACTTATTTGATTCAGAATGCTTACTGAGTTCATCACTTAATTTACAGTTCATACCGAGCATTCATTGGTTACCAAGTATGTTCAGCAGTGTTTACCAAGTCAGAAAAGTAACCAAAGGTTTTAGTGTTTACCGTGTCAGAAAGGTAAACGAAGGTTTAGTGTTTACCGAGTCAGAAAGGTAAACGAAGGTTTTGGTGTTTACCGAGTCAAGAAGGTAAACGAAGGTTTTAATGTTTACTGAGTCAGAAAGGTAAACGAACGATTTATTATTTACCGATTCAGGAAGGTAAATGAAGGTTTCAGTGATTACCAAGACAGAAAGGTAAAAGAAGTATTCAGTGCTTACCAAGTGAATCGAAGGAGTTAGTTTTTACCGAGTGACACAATGTTTACCGAGTCACCAGTGGTTACCAAGTTCCAAGCTACTCAGAGTGATTAGTATGGACCGAGCCCCTACCTCTACTGAGTGCATGACGATGCCAAGTAATGTAGTGGATGCCGTGTGTCAGAAGGTCATCGAGTGAGTTTGAGAAACCTGAGTTTTCTACTTTCTGGCCGACTCAGTAATGTTTTGTCCACTTGTGTTTGGCCGACCTTGTTGCTGTAAATATTGGAATGGTATATATGTAATGTATTGTGCCATTTATGAATGAAAAAGAGAAGTAACAATGTAGTAAGAGCGAATTAAAAAGAGAATCAGCAGCGGAGTATTCAACAAGGTTATCAAGGAGCAGCAAAGATATATCCATCACATCAAGTGATCAGTACATAAGATCTAATCAGCAAACTAGTTGCAACTAGATCCACTGCTTCATCCTAACAGCTGAATCAGTTTTGTAAATCCTTTAACAGGGTAGACTTAACAGTCTTTTGTAAATCTCCTAACAAAGTACATACTTCATTGTATGTTTTTAAATCCTCTAACAAGGTGGATCTAGCAGTCCTACTTGCTCCTAACAGGGAAGATCACCAGAAGTGATCATTGTAAGCCTTAACTAGCCAACTTTATACTGCAGTATTAAAGTTTTGTGGGCATCATCCCCATCCCAGTTTTACTTTCAATTTGAAAGGTTTCTGGGTCACCAAATCAGTGTGTTAATCTTTTCATGCATACAGTAAAGTAGATAAATGAATGGTGAATTTGTTATTATGTTGAATTGGTTTAAATTTTAAAGCTTACTAATTCACCCCTCCCCTCTCAGTAACATTGTTAGACCTGAATATTTTTAACAATTGGTATCAAAGCTTTGTGGTTCTTAGGACAGAGCTTGACAGCTTGAGAAAAGATCAAGGACAATGGAGATATTCAGACTTGACAAAACTATTGAGAATGAGAAGCTAGATTTGGAGATGGCCATGGTTCAACTCAAAGAAGCAAAGGAACATCTTTATTAATCCCTAAAAAGAAGAAAGGAACTTGCAAGACAAATAAATGACCATTTTTATGTTGAAGAAAGGATTGAAGAATTGTTACCATCAAGTAATTCAGAAGAAGCTGACAAAGCAATCAAAGAACTTTTAGAAAAGAATGGATCTCTGCAAGAAGAGGTAGGAAAGCTTAAAAGAGAGCAAGAAATACAGTCAATCAGGCTATGTGAAGTTTTGGTACAAAGACACAAAGCACAAGAAGAATTGGAAGATAGAAGTCATGAAACTCAAAATCAATCCCTTGAACATGAAGATCTAGCAGATCAACTATTCAATGCAAATAAAGAAATCAGGATTCTCAGAGAACAAAATGAAAGTCTACAAAATGACTTAAGAACTGAGAGACAAACCAATAAAATCTTGGAAAATGATCTAAAAATTGAAAAACAAGTCAATGAAAGGATGATGAAATCTCAAGCAGACATGAATCAATTGAATCAGCAAAATGAGCAGAATTTTTATAAACAAAAGGGTAAAGTTGGTCTTGGATACAAGGAAGAAGGTGAATCCTCAAAACAAGATGAACAAAGGAATAAAAGACTCACTTTTAATCACTGTGGCAAGTTAGGTCATACATCAAACGAATGCTGGAGCAATGGGAAAGAAAAATTCAATGACAAATGCTTCAACTGCAATCAGCATGGTCACAAGGCAAATGAGTGTAAAGAAAAACCAAAATTCGAGGGCAATTGTCACAAATGCAAAAAGAATGGTCATAAGGCATTCTAGTGCAAATCCAAATTATTCAATCCAGCTGAACAACTTGTCAAAGCTATATTCGGATGAGAGTACAACACCTGGTGCAGATGTCACTATTGTGGAGAATATGGACATACTGGCATAAATTGTGCTAGACATCACCTAAGGAAGGACACTATTGTAAGGTGCTATACATGTACAGAACTTGGTCATATAGCCAAGAATTGCATGAATATAGGAAAGGTTGAAGATGAAAAGAAAACTAGAGCTGATAATATTCAAAAGCAAATGAAACAACAGTGGATTCCTAAGTCTACCAAGCAAGAAAATTCAAATGATGGAAATGTCACTCAAGAAATGGGTGACTCCACAATATCTAATTAAGACTTATCAAGAAGGATAAGGGACTACATATTCAAGCCATATCGTAAGCAATTCCAGAAAGAAGGAGTGGAAATGATAAATCAGTATTGCAGATACAAGTCATAATTCACAGTGTTGCATCTACCGAGTAAGGTTGGTTTTCAGACTTTACCGAGCTTGGTCGGGAAGATAAGAAAAGTTTTGTGTGTTCACTGAGCTGCAAGGTTTACCGAGTAAGTCGGTGAATATTTATAAAACCCTAATTCTCAGCTACCTACATACCCGAGCATTAATGAAAGGATTTTGATCAAAAAGGCAAAATTTGATCTCATTTTTCACTATGAATTCAGAGTTCACAGAGCAAATATATTTTCAAGTGCATCCAAGCGAATTCAAGTGATTTGAAGCGATTTTCCAGCAAAGAAATTGTGTTACGAAATCGTTCTCTCACCGAGCAGCAATGGCATCCGCAAGCACTAGTGGCAGCAAGGCAAAGAGATGTTTTGAAATGCTTGTGAAGGGAGTCGAATGGGAGGTGCCCAATTTCAAAATTGTTCCTGCCATCGCTGAATCACTCGACCCGCATGGAGCTCAATCGCAGATCCATCCAAAGGTACTTCTTATCAATGATATTCGTACTCATTTCAAGTGTACTATGCAAGAAATAGGGACACTAGATATGGATAGTACCCTAGCCGAGTTATGCGTGGATGGAACCCTAAAACCTGAGTTCAAACATTTGGAAACCAAAGGCTTAACCCATATCTCGCATCTACCAAGGAGTTTCCAAGTGAAATGGGTGAGGTATATCTTAAGCCGTGTGCATAATGGACAATTATGGTTAGAACAACCCATCCCCATAACAAAGAAGATGATCCACAAGATCACAGGCTTACTTATGTTGACCAAAGCTAAAACCACCAAAACCCTAGGTCGAGGTGACCTCCAAAAATTAACCCAAGCTGAATGGGATGGCAGAGGTTTAAAGCTCAACAATGTTACAGATATAGAACTAAAATTTGGTATTTGTGTTATTGCATACAAACTGTATAGTTCCAACAGGCTGAATAGTGTACCTTGTGAGGCTGTAGATTTGGCATATAAAATTGTAAAGAAAAATATGGAGTTTGACCTAGGTGATGTGCTATTAAAACAATTCAATAAAAACATGGATAGCATAAGGATTGCAAAGACAAACCCTTGTAAATTTGGTTTTTTGCTAGTTTGTTTATTTTTCTATGTACAAAAATTCTTTCCATCTAAGGGTGCAGTTGTATGGAGGAAAGATACTCCAATTTTGTATCAAATAAATGAATTCATAGCAGAAATGGGTATGAATTTTGATAAGGTAATGGATAATTATTTTGAAGATTTCAAGGAAAGGATGAACAACAGGTTCAGGATACCTCCAAAACTTGTTGAAGAGTATAAGGATGATGTCTGTTTCATGGTTGACTGTGATAGAGTCTACATCCAGGCAGTCAAACCCCGAGTGGCATGGGTAAAACCATTGTCCTATGAGCTAAATTTTGATGATGCCAGAGATATCATTGAGGCACTAGTAAATGAACTAGTGGATCCCAAGTTGCCTACATTTGGAACCTATGAAGAGGCTAAGGTTAGAATAGAGCTTAAAATCAAGCTTCCTCGAGAAATTTCTAAAGGCAGGAGAAAGATAGAAAAGCTAAAAGCTGATACTGGACCTCTCATGATAATAGAAGGGAGAGGAGGAGATGAAGAAAAGGAAGAAGAAAAAGAAGAGGCTCAACGAAAGAAAGGTAAGGTGACTATCACCAAACCTACAAAGCAAACCACTACAGTATTCTCCAGGAGAACAAGACAGGGGATATTTGTTAAGCCTCCACTCACCTTTGAAGAAAGACTAAAGCAATTAGATGAAGGAGGTAGCTTCACAAACTTCAAAGCATTAAAGTTCAAAACTAGAACAGAACAAGAGAAAATGCAGATTGAGGATCTGGTACTGAACAAAATGGGTAAATGGAAATACTCCCTGGACCAGATAGCCTCTCAAATATCCAAAGAGCTATTGGAAAGATTGCAACCAAGATGGGAAGCTGCAACCAAGACTGTCAAAGACATTTATGAGCAGACCCTGAGGAATCTCTTGCCAAGTCTCTCTAATGCTGAAGTGAAGAAATCACTAAAAGATCACGAAGGTAATATGATGATTAGATTCCAAACTTGTTTGATACTTGTCAAAGACATTGGGCATGTAGTAAATGATGCAAAAAACATGTGGAAAAATATCTATCATCTACACAAACCTAGTGAGGATACTGTTGAAATCATGGACAATGACAGCAGTGATGATAATGATGATGATGATGAGGGTGATGACATTGAAGACATACCAGAAGACCTGCAATCATTAATGTTAGAAATTGAAGAAGAAGCTAGAAAAGAAATTGAGGAAGAAGAAGCCTCCCTTCCTAACTCTCCACCAAAGACTGTAAAATCTACTATGGAGATAGGATCTTCAAGATAAATTGTGAGCACAATAGAGACATCCATTGCTCAATTTCCTCCAGTCTCCTCTTAGCTCTAGGTTTTTGCAATACAAGTGCCAAGCACTTCATCTAATGAGTTGGCAGTCACTTCTTCAGTTACCGAGCTTCCAAGCACATCATCAGCCACTAAGTCATCCACTACAACAGCTACTTCACCGAGTGTATTTCTTCCACCTGCAGCTTGTACAGTAACTCTTCCAAGTTTCATATCAATTTTATCTTCCTCAGCCACATTGGCCCCAATTTTTACTCCAGTCAGTTCTCCAATTATAAAATACCAGTATGTACAATCATTTTTGACTAGCACATCATTTTTGGGAAGTATATCAAGTTTTGATACACCAACACTTCTCTTAGTTTGCCTTTAGTTGGTCCCATTCCAGTTTTGATAGCCAGTCTAGCATCATCAACTATTGTTTCAATTTCAAAGGGCAAAGGTGTAGTCACTGCAGAAAGATCAAAGAGATACATGTTTTCTAGTAAGGCAGTAGATGAAGAAATAGATCTGGATAAGGACATTGTCATTCCTAAGATAGATCTAGATATTGCATCAGTTGATGAAATGAGAATGATCAGTCAGCTATTAGAGCAAAAGGCACGGCAAAAACAACTCAGGCATGAAAGAGACTAGGAATATAGCATTATTGAAAGTGCTAAAATATAATAACAGAGGCTATAGGTGTTGAAGTAGATTCTACTCAACACATTTTGATTCAGTTGGAAGAGGTTGTATATAAATCCAATGAGGATACCTCCGGCCAAGAAAAACTGATTGAAAAGGCAGAGAAAGAAATTTGACAATAAGGTGCTTGAGCACATTGCTCAGCATATTGCATTAAAATAGGTAGAATTGTCTACAATTCTGAGTAATTTTGTGAATTCTTTTAATAATGTAACTTCACTTTTCTGGAAAACTTTGTGATGTTACGAGTATACCAAAGAAATCAAAGAAAAGTTGAATAAAATTGATGAGGACATAAAGGTCAGTGCCCAAATGCTGCAATCTGACCACAATGCAAGTTCAATCCCATCATCATAAAATAAGATTTTTGTCAGAGAAACAGGCAGAACTGTTGAGAGAGGAAGCAAGGATCAGGTCTACTCTAATTGACATTCAGAATATGATCCTTCCTATCATGAACACAATGCAGAAGCACATTGCATATTCAAAAACATTGATCCATGACAATAATTTTCTCTGTTGCACACCATATGATTGAACTTTCTACCGAAGTTCAAGTAGCTCTCTCCACATGTAAAATCCTGCAAGATAATTGGATAAAAATTTGTAACTAATTCTCAGGTACATTCTGAGTTTATCACACATTTTGGTGTCTCTATGTAAATACATTTTTTATTCTTTGGCATTATTGTCAAAAAGGGGAGAAAGTAATATATAGAGAAAAATCAGACATAAAAGGGGAGAAGGTAATAAAGTAATAAAGAATAAGGTCATATAACTCATGTAAAAAACCTTGTGTATATTGTATGGGGGAGTTATATGTAAGGTAGCCCATGTATATTCAGCACAACAGAATCAAATCAGTTTTGTCAGATCTTGTATATACATTTTGGCTCATAAGTGTTTTTGTCACTAATGCCAAAGGGGGAGATTGTTGGAATAATGATACATTTGTCATTAGTTACAACACTTATTTGATTTCGAATGCTTATCGAGTTCATCACTCAATTTACAATTCATACAAAGCATTCGTTGGTTACCAAGTATGTTTAGCAGTGTTTACCAAGTCAGAAAGGTAAACAAAGGTTTTAGTGTTTACCGAGTCAGAAAGGTAAACGAAGGTTTAGTGTTTTACTAAGTCAGAAAGGTAAACAAAGGTTTTGGTGTTTACCGAGTCAAGAAGGTAAATGAAGGTTTTAATTTTTACCGAGTTAGAAAGGTAAACGAAGGATTTATTATTTACCGAGTCAGGAAGGTAAATGAAGGTTTCAGTGATTACCAAGACAGAAAGGTAAAAGAAGTATTCAGTGCTTACCAAGTGAATCGAAGGAGTTAGTTTTTACCGAGTGACACAATGGTTACCGAGTCACCAGTGGTTACCAAGTTCCAAGCTACTCAGAGTGATTAGTATGCACCGAGCCCCTACCTCTACCGAGTGCATGACGATGCCAAGTAATGTAGTGGATGCCGTGTGTCAGAAGGGTCACTGAGTGAGTTTGAGAAACCCTGAGTTTTCTACTTTCTGGCCGACTCAGTAATGTTTTGTCCACTTGTGTTTGTCTGACCTTGTTGCTGTAAATATTGGAATGGTATATATGTAATGTATTGTGCCATTTATGAATGAAAAAGAGAAGTAACAGTGTAGTAAGAGCGAATTAAAAAGAGAATCAGCAGCGAAGTATTCAACAAGGTTATCAAGGAGCAGCAAAGATATATCCATCACATCAAGTGATCAGTACATAAGATCTAATCAGCAAACCCAGTTGCAACCAGATCCACTGCTTCATCGTAATAGGTGAATCAGTTTTGTAAATCCTTTAATAGGGTAGACTTAATAGTCTTTTGTAAATCTCCTAACAGAGTACATACTTCATTGTATGTTTGTAAATCCTCTAACACGGTGGATCTAGCAGTCCTACTTGCTCCTAACAGGGCAAATCACCAGAAGTGATCATTGCAAGCCTTAACCGGCCAATTTTATACTGCAGTATTAAAGTTTTGTGGGCATCATCCCCACCCCAATTTTACTTTTCAATTTGAAAGGTTTCTGGGTCACCAAATCAGTGTGTTAATCTTTTCATGCATACAGTAAAGTAGATAAATGAATGGTGAATTTGTTATTATGCTGAATTGGTTTAAATTTTAAAGGTTACTGATTCACCCCTCCCCTCTCAGTAACATTGTTAGACCTAAATATTTTCAACAGAAGCATGCCTTGAAAAAACCTATCATAAGAGTTATGACATCATACCACCATCTCTTGACCCATATTTATGGTTAGGTTATGGCTCAATATAGTTTTTATTTTTGTTACCTCTAGTGTTTAATTATGGTTTGAGTGAGGATTGATTATAGTGTAATTTTAGCTATGGAAAGTATTTTCATTTAGTATGAAGGTAGTCATTGTATTTGATTCATTATGATTGTTAACTCATTAAGATTAAGTCAATATTACATAGCTTGAATACAAAATTGTTATCATAAAATTTGATTTATGATTATAGTTTACTTTGATTTATAAGTACACTTTATTTTGATTTATAATAAGGGTTATTGTTCAGTACTAAATTCTAGTTTTCGAGTTACATGAGGCAATATTTAATTTAGTTTCCAAAATTATTTTAATTTAGCTTTTTGGTAGAGTAAAGTTTCAATTAATTTTCAAGATTTATTTTGGTTAATGACATTAATTGATTTAGGCAACATCT